>JAOBRC010546342.1:0-11259 GCA_027575255.1 Scolionema suvaense | reverse complement strand
CTTGCCTCGTAAGTCTTTGTTCAAAATAATTGTCTCGCGCGAATTGCGGGTGCGCGTAAGTGTAAAGCCACACGGAGGCGGTAGTGTATTATATTGCTCTAGCACAAACAAACTGCCACGAATAAAAAAATCTAATGCACATCACTTCTACTCTCTCAGCTGATGTTTTTCTGCAACTGACAGAGCAAACCAAATACACAAGGTATGGCAGATAACCGATGCAAGTCATTATAACGTAACACTTAATTCTTTTGTTCTCTCAGGTGCAAAACGCTGTTGCCAATCTCAGCCAATTATTTCACAACTGCAAGTATTGTTTGGGAACAGATGCAGTTCTATTCAACTTGCCAAGTTGCAACACAGAGTTTAATGCTGTGCAGTAGCATTGTGGTTTATGTAATTTAAACTTCCTTGATAGCAAGTAGTAACTATGTCAAAATGTTTGCTTCTGATGTCATCATTGTAGTAAGTTATGCTTTGTAGAAAGTCAGAGTTTGCTGCGGTTTAGCAATAAAAACCACAACACCACAAAAAATCTTAAGGTTTGAATTAGTGACTGACATACAACAAAGAAAAGCTCGATTTCGTAGAAAGCTATAAGATGTATGATAACTATGACTAAATGCCATGCTGGCTTTTCCAATTCAGGCAAAAAAACCCCTAATCACATCAATGCATCAATACACTATAGTTGCATCACAACACTCCAGAGCACATGGTTATCTTTGTAAGTTGCAGCCACGTGTCGTCCAAGACGAACATTCATCTTAGCCATGCGATAACTAATTAGATTAGTCGCTTTCAATGAAACCACTTGAATTCCACCAATCATCGATGACTTGATAGAAATCCACATTTTCTCCTGCTCTCCCTACCAAAAAATACAACAAACACTTTCCTACGCACTGGATAGACTACAAGCATGAGGTTACCAGCATGGCAATAACTAGTCAAGCTTATTTGAATTTTTCTATCCTCTTTCCCCATGCTTCATACTCAAACATTGTTTCTCGCCCATGAGTCAACATCATAACACCCTTAATGCAAGGAATCCTGCTCATCAGATTTAGCATAAAGCAGATTTTATGTCATAAACACAGCTGCTGCACAGGAAAAAAAATGTAGATTTTCTGCTGCTCAATGTGTAATTCATACGTGCTGGTGACAGTGACATAGGGTAGAAGTACAATATGACTAGACTGCAGTATCGCTAAAAAATAGCATGACTCACTGTTTGACATGCAATTCAATATCAATGGGGACTTTGTACAGGCAGGCGTATCTGGGATCAGAAGGCAAAATTCTTGTGTTGGGTAGCACTCAAGATTCTTCAGATGAGGAGTTCCTGTAGACAATGAATAGAAGCTAATTAAGCAAATATCCATTTCAACCTACCCTGCTACCCTGCATATAGGTGCTGCGGCTATAATAAGAAGGCAAATTGAAATTAGTGGGATATTTTACTATGGAAGCCTATTAAAACTTGAAACGTTCTGGTACACTTCGATTTAATATTAAAAAGTCACACATTCTTCGTCACTATCTGGCTAGATCAACCATATCCTGTGAAACTATTGGAAAGCGGGAAAATAAACGGGGATATTTCCATGCCTTGAATAGCCTTTAAGTACCTTGCATGTATCAGGTAAAAGGGGCAAGATCTATTGTCATAATAGAACAAATCCTAATAAAAGTGTATCTAAAAAGAATGACTGCAGGACTACGCAGTGTCGCTTCGGTTTCGGTGCATGCCATTATGCAGGGTAATAGGGTAAATGTCATAGAAATAAATGCTCACCAAGTTTTCAGGCCAACAATAAACAAAATCAATGGTAACAGTTGAAAAACCTCGACAGGCTGCCTGTCATCAGCAGCTCAAACAAGAAGGCACAGAAAGTTCTGCTCTTAATTTCTATTGCCCAAAAATACTCATCGAAAACCTGAATTCTATACACACGCTCTTAGTGCCCTGATGTAACAAAACATTCAAGGCAATTGGAACCTAGTAGCTTTATGGCTAGCCACTCCCTCATCCTGGTAGGCAATGGGTAATAGTACGTATACATAGATGAAGGCAGGTATTTACGGGGTGTTAGATTCAACAAAACAAGCTGGATTTTCTTTGCCTTTGTGAATTATTCTCAATTAAAACGATACAGCTAGAGCGCCATTAATTAGCTGCTGCATACCAATACAAAAGTCTGCTGGATAGATACAAAGCGACTCTTTTGCTGAGTAAGATATATAACGGGCTAACTCAACAGCCAATGTGCAAATAAATGACATAAAACTGCACTAACTGTGAGCGGTTTATCTCACTGGCACCATGCAGTTCAGCACACTAAATTATTAGTACGTCTATAAGCAAGAGGGTCACAAAAATGAGTTCAGAATCTTCCAGTTGATGGGTCCTAGAAATCCTTAGATGTTGTCAATGTGAGCAATGATGTACCATCAAGAAACCAACAATAAAAATGCATAAGATTAGATACCATCAACTAAATATGACTTAGTCCATCCCAGAATGCTGTCAGCATGGTAAAGAACATAGATACACTATGATGGAGGTAAATAACATGTTCAGCACATTATGCATTTTATTTTAAAAAGGAATGACTCACTCATTCTACCACATATGTATAGCGGAATGTCTTTTGAGAGAAGATGACAGACTGCCGAAGAAGATGCAGAGTTTCGCAGCTGAAGCTGATAGGGTAGATATGAAGGGTAGCATAGTCCCTTTTCAGGTGAGTCAGGAATAGTAGCACAACGGTACTCAGGTTTGTCAATGAGTCCACCATTGGTAACTAAAGCAAGTAAAAACAATAAGAACAAGCACAAAAAATACATATCTATGTTACGACTTGTTGAGAATACAGGGCAGAGACAGGCCTCTGGTATCAATTCAAGTAAATGAAAACTATGAAACCAAACAATTAAGGCTATAGTCTTCAGGCTTTCAACAAAACAACCATGAATCAAGAAGAAACTGAAGGCCATACATTGATACTCAATACACAAAAGAATGAAAACGATCATTGGAAATAGTATACTCTTTATCAGGGATTTGAACAAGTGGCAGAATTAATGGACTCCCGCAACCTTAATTGAGAATCTTCATGTTAGATCAAAACCAAAAAAAACAGATCAGCCATAAGATTCACACCATGAATAACAAAAAACAACTGATGAAGTGTTCTTGAAATATTTTTTTTAAAAAACCCTGAAAATAGCCAACATTGTGACAACATGCAACCCACATGCTGCCCAACATACTAACAAAATTTACCCCCAAAGTGACAATCAACAGATGAATCGTTTTTGACATATTTGGAAAAAATCCTGAAAACATCCATTTTTGGACGTACAACACGACCCCCAAGCCCAACCTTAACGAGATTTTCCCCAGACATGGAACAGTTCATAACATGCGTAGAGTTGCTCCAAACATTTTCACCGAAAATAGCATTGAACTGATTACCCGTTCCTGACAAATTCGGAAAAAAACCCTGAAAATTGCCAATTTTGGACGTAAATTAGCCGTCCGCAAGCCAAACAAGGTTGTCAGTAGATCTAGAATATGATTCAAAACATGTGCAGAGTTGCATAGAACATTCACACTAAAAATAACAAGAATCGGATGAACGCTTTTTGGCATGAATGGGTTAAAAAAGTGCGTGACATTGTGAATAAGCTGTTTTATAGCATTTTCTATAAAGCAGTGAATATCTTGTGATCTATATGTGCCACAGAGGTGATATTTCAGTATTGAAACCAATTAATGTTACACTATTGTAAAAAAGAAAAGTTTGTTCATATGGGTGAGTATTTTATGATTACAGATCAGTTTTAACCCTGTTCTTCACAGGAAGGGGTAAATTTTAATCCCCCCCAAGATAAAATGCTTAATATTTCAAAAAGTTGTCAGGCCGAAGGCCTGGCAATTTTTTTCAGAGATTGAAATTTATATTTACATGTTTTGGCCACGTTTGGCTGATGTTAATTATGAGGTTGCTATAGGAACACCTGACGCAAACTGCAAATAAATTACAAATAATTCGAAACAAGGAGATTCGTGGCAGTGTGAGCAGGCAACAGAGAACCTGATTCGAGCAGAGGCAACGAGCTGGCTACAATTGGACGGCAGAGAAAAAACGATTGGAAGAATGGAAGAGGAATGGCATGGAAAAGATCGGAAATGACAGAGAAACAAAACAAGTAGAAAGGCCAACGAAAATAATAATAAACAGAAGATCAGTTGTAAAACAGGGGTGGACCAAAAAAACGTTGACAGAACAGTTGAGGAATAATAAAAAAGAAGCATGAAACACCAAAGATAAGTAGAACAAAAAAGAAAAAACGATCAACAGTAGAAGGGCGGAAAAAAAGATCGGTGGAATGAAAAAAAAATCGAATGGCAGTAAAACAGCAAACTAAAAAGTTCATAAAAAAGAGGTATCCATGGTAGAATGGCAGACAGAGACTCCAAAGAATAGAGCCATGTTCTTCTTCAACAAGGGCTGTTGCTAGACCGTGGGACTCCGAAACAATGTGAATCTTCGGGTTCATGGCAACAGATATGGCACTTTAGCAGGTCAACTAGTAAAGTAAAAGATCAAAAGAACATCTACCAAGTGAAAAAGAATGTTTAAAGAATTGCGTAAAAAACATATCTGAAAAAAGCCATAGAACACAATAAAGCAAGGGGAATTCTGAACATCCCTTACTACTAATCACGGGCCAATGGGCCAATCCAAAACAACTGCAGCGCAAGTCCTGTACACCTCGTTTTGTTACAAAAATTTTTGAAAAAAACTGGACATAATGAGAAACACATTATTGACAGCAAATACATCTAGGTTCTTACAGAGACTTGTATGTTTGAGCTACATCCTTGTAAACACAACAACAATTTTGAGGAAAAGAGTATCCAGAAGAATGACACACACTTGGGCCAAAGGAAACTGAATCAAAAATAAAAAGAATCACTTTAGGAACCCATAAAATCATGCGCAGAAGCAAGTTCAGTTACTAGATTAGGGACATTAATTAAATCATTTACCCTAAAATGTTACACAGAAATGTAAGTAAACGTAACCTTCAGGAAGCATGTTATCAAAGTAAAGTGATACCCTCCATGTAAAGTATAACATCGAAACCATAAAACTATGGTACACTTCAAAAAAGTCATCTACTGATACACTGAAGTATACTACCCATTCTGTTCACTCATAAACTTTCTGAACGATGAGCAATGATAGAAACACAACATCATGCGAAAATCTTAACGTTTCAGGAGTTTTCCACGAAATTTCCCTGCACAAGCCCATATTCCATATGAGTTTTCAAGAACCCGCATTAATTCCAGGTGTTTTCAAAAAACTCCAGGAATTCAAGGAGCAATGGCCACCTTGATTTGATACAAACAAAGCCTAACCTTCTAAAGGTTTGAAGCTATATGATACATGGAGGTGTAAAGAAATGAGAGGAGCATTTATTATCTGCCCTTGTTTACTATCAGAGATTAGGAGCTTCTGCCTCTAGGTTCTTCATTTTTCACTATCCCAAGAGCTGGAATGCAAGACTACAGGAGATAACGGGCCGGATGCCAAGTACCAATAGCTCAGTGGTTACAGCAAATCGGCCAGACAAATTAAAGGCCCTATATTGTAGCGGGTTTACGAGCCGATCTTCGTGTGGTAAGTACTACTAAAATATCCTCAACTTCACTATCCCTGTTTTAAAAACACTAGCTTAATGAAACTATGGTGAAATAGAAGTCAAATGCACTTTTCCAAAACAGAAATTCTAATCAGCCTTAAAAATTACTTATTTTCACAAGAAAACAATAAAATTAGGTACAACAGTGACGACATCAATGAAACAAAGAAAGAGACAGCTTGATACTTCATAGTAACATGTTTGTATAATCACATGTCATAAGAAACACGAGCCTCAGATACCCTAAAAAATCAGGAAATATCAAAGAAACATGTTCAGGATAAAACAGCACGTCAGACAAAATAGAAAACATCAATGAATAAAATTCACAAAAGACATAAACCGTTTGGTTGTCTAAAGCCATTAATTTTATACAAGCAAGTGCAGAGTGAGTGTTTTAAGGACAGCCAGATATTTGTAACATGTAAGGAACATTTCAGCCTCAAATCAATAAAAAATTAAGAAATATTGAGCCAGGTTGAGCAGAGCATAATTTCTTATAAAAAAATTGAGCACTGCTCGATGTTACATTTCACATAAAATTGAGACATTGAAGCAGATTAAGCTGACAATAGTCAAGAGCTTTATGTTTTGAATCAAATAATGAGAGATTGTATTTCATTCCATACATAGGCACAACAGCAAAAATCAATATCTACCATCAAAATCTATGGGAACAAAACTTAAAACATTCTGCAGAAAGTATTATGACACAGTGTATTCGGCAAACCATCAATCAAATACCGGTAATGCTTTGATTAAACACCCCCTCTCTATTGAACGGCCCCCCCCCCAATAGACGCTCCCTCCAGAGGGGCGTTAATTAGAGATATAGTAACTAACACATGTAAAACTACTACCACCACTACATTACTACTCCTTTTCGGGGGCTTTTGTTTCTTGTAAGTATATGGAAACATGAAAATGATGATGTCTACGATGATACTTACATGCAATCTAGTGTAAATTTTATTGATATATAAAGTTTATACTTAAGAAGAAAAGAAGAATTTCATAGAAATGTAATAGACGCCCTCCTCTTTTAAACACCTCCCTCGAATAGACGCCTCCCTAAAAAGTCCAAAACTTTAATAAATGCCCCAGGTGTTTAATCGAAGCATTACGGTAGTAAAATCACTTTTTTAACCCTATTTGCAGTGGAAGTGAGAGGGGAGGTAATCCTGCCCAACTATTTATGATTATTGGCAGAACAGCAAAAGCTAAAGACCTGACTTCCAGTTGCTAAAACACTACGAATATGATAAAGACTAACTTGAATAGCCTATTCTAACAGTGGGAAAAATTTAACATAAATTTGCAGAAAAAGAGCTTTATTGGTTCGAATTTTAGGATTTTTTTTTTCCATTTTACTCACATAGGTGGAAACTCTTGATGACAATTTGGACTTTTGGGAGACTTTAAGGCCACCTTCCATTATTGCTTACATTCCCACACATTTGCCCCAAATTTACCACTTTTAACATGCTTTGTTCAGGAGTTAGAGGGGGGGCAATTCTAAATGATGGTACGCGGTGACAGAGGCTCAACAGAGTTAAAAGTGCAAAGTTTCAGAAGCAACATTTAACACTCATACATTATTGCACAGCCCTCCCAAAAGACAAAAGACTAAGAAAACTCTCCTACTTTCATAATCTCAAAATCATCTACGACTCCTGCACAGTGACATTATCAAGGGGCAAATCAATGACAAAAACCCTCCTACTTTCATGATCTCGAAACATGTTTCAGACTCCTTGAGAGAGGTGCTTCAACCTACAAATGTAAGTCCACAGAGTTGTATTTAAACAATCCATATACAATACATCAATTCTCACCATCCTCTCTGTATAATAATCCCAGATCCACTTTAGTACAGATATACAGATGTGCATGTTTTATATATGCGCAAAAGTCACTCTCAGAAAATCGGATGGAAGCTATAGAGAAGTCATTCACCCAAACTGGCAGACTCTTTTCTGTGCCTGAAAAGTACACATAAAAATACATCATAAAAAGACAATGTCAAACCAGTGTCGTTTCAGCGTATTACATACACACCAATTGTTTTTACTTTTACTTGAGTAAATAAATATTCATTGTTTACATGTT
This sequence comes from Scolionema suvaense, assembly GCA_027575255.1. Taxonomy (NCBI): domain Eukaryota; kingdom Metazoa; phylum Cnidaria; class Hydrozoa; order Limnomedusae; family Olindiidae; genus Scolionema; species Scolionema suvaense. Next base: position 3,429 of record JAOBRC010546342.1, on the reverse strand, counting down.
TCTCACCGATGCATGTCAATGCTTTGCATGATGAAATACTTCAGATGAATTGCAAGTAACTGTAGTCAAATAGGACCCCTGATCTAATTCTATAAATTTATACTGAATGCCCAGAACATGCAACAAGCAGACCTCTATAAATAGAGTGCGGGAGGTTATTTTTCTCTCACACAATCAGCGTGGTGATGTTTATCTATGACTTCTACACAGTGAGATTATCAAGGGGCAAATCAGGAGATGTTTGCCAAGACTCAGATGACGCAGTAAGGAGGGAGCCAAAAACAGGGAGGGAGTTTGAATAACCTTATGCATTCTTTTCGTGGCTTAGGTGTGAATGCTGAAAATTTTACATCAGTAGAAAGGTACTGCTTCCTCAGCTCAGCAGTGAAGTCTTGCTCTTAAAACTGTTAGAAATGCACAAATTTCATTGCTGCAATTCACATAAATACTCCTATGCGCACCAAATTTTTGTCCGAAGTCTATGTCTAAGGGATTCAATTGTTTGATGTCTACATCTAAAGGATTGAAATCAAACTAATGACACGTTTCAAGCAGAGCAAACCCTAAAGATGACCATTCAAAGCCTTAAACGGGAAAAAAATACAACCTGTCTAATACGAGTTGTTCCTTCTGACGAAAACTCTCCAATACTAAGATAACTGCCTGGTCCCAAGGAAAGGGTTTTACCAGCTTAGATCCTGTTCATCTCTTTAAACTAAGGGCAACAAATCTCTGTGGGCTCCGATCATTTATATTCAATGAATTTAGACCAGAATCAAAAGATAGGCTTCAAACTGTCAAAGTTTATTCATGGGAAATGGCAGATTTTATGACCTCTCTTTCAGTATCCACACAAACACCATTGAAATTAAGGTGACACTAACTTTTTTTCAAGATAACAGCTACTTTTTTATATGCATCTTTCTTGCAAACCAACAACCGGCTGTGTATAATATTTACGGAACATCACCGGAACACTCAGGAATGTACGGTATAGTGCTACATACCTATTCCCTCCATTCCAAATTTGAATACTTCTACAGAGTGATTTCAGAGTGACATCATGTTTTCTTTGCCTATCACAATTTGCTTCTTCATAAAATTGCGAAAAAGAACAGTCACTTTTATCATAGCACGCCCATGATTAAAAGAGGTCAAAGCTCTGTACATGTCATCACCTGGCAAAAAAAAGTTTTGTATTTTCTACTGTATTTTGATGATGCTATGACCGTCATGTGGCATACTGCATGACACGTGGTCCTCAATGTGAAAACCCACTGTTTGACTTTTAATTGCTGTGAAATGTTATGAAACACTCCTGCCACTTTTGAAGGGTGTTTTTTGATTGGAATACTCCCAGTGTTTCATGAAACTGTTTGAAATCGGTTGAAACAGCCTCTATTGTGGACTATCTTGACAGTGAACGTCTTTCAATCTATCAGGCTTCTTTTGGTTAGGTATTTAATACATCTCGTAAGTATTTTGTAAAAAATTACATAGAACTGAACCTAAATGTGTGGGCAACAATCTTTCAGCAAAGATTTGCAGTGGGCTAGTACTTATATTTCTGCTTGGTTTAACAATGAGCATTCAGGGTTTTGTTTCCACAGATTTTTTCTTTCGTCGATTATGCAGCAAAGAAAGATCGAGTTCTCATCTCTTTTTCGTGTGTCTGGGAGGCAAATTTTAAAACATGGAATGCGAAAGAAGAACCGAAAATCAATTTCCTAGTCTGTACCACACCAAGCACGTTCGCTTCACTTGCTTCCTGGTCTGTTACCTTTTGTAGCATTTCTGTGTTTAGTAATTAAGCTATAATGAGTACATTAACGCCACCAGTGACTTGAAGTAATCTATCATGCATGACTTTACGCACCGATTCAATACAGTCTGATGCTAATTAATCATGAGGTTGCTATAGGAACACCTGACATAAACTGCTTGAAAAACAGAGATTGGCGCCAAAGTGAGCAGACTCGAACTTCTTCGAACTTCCGAACTTGATTTGAACAGAGTCAGTGAGCAAGTTAGAATTCCCCAGCTTCTGTTATGAGCTTCCTAGTTAGTAGACTACAACTGCCTCTCACTGTTCTCCAGCTCTTGGCCATCACGGTGAGCTCCAATGTGCGGTGTCAATTAGGTCGGGAAATTTTCTTCCCTCGAGTATGACAGACATGGAACCAGCCCAATAAATCTGAGAATGAAAAAACTCTCATAGAGTGTCTCCCGAAGGGCCAACCATGGTTGGGCAGGTGGGGAAAAATTTTGAAATTTCAGTCCACAGGATTCCAGGAAGCACATCCTAAATGATCCTAAATTTTCACAGTGAGAGATTAGCGGCATCACCGTCGTTCTCAGATGCTCATGATCCAACAATTCCTACCTGCACAAACATCCGTTTCTGCCTGTAACAGTATGGGCCAACTGTAGATATCAGGGTCTCAAAGCGATCCATTGCAATACACAAATGCCGTGCTTAAAGTTTCTTATTCTCAATTTTCTCCAAAACTACACTTTTCTTCACAAGAACCAGAAAATTTGGAGCTGATGCCCGTCGTTTTTCCGATTTCAGCCCCAAAATGTACCTCCATCCAAACCATCAGCCCGATCGACGAACAAAGCTACTGAGCAAAGGCAACATACTCCATCTCAATATTCATTACCAGATGATCTAATCCAACACAGTAAGTTCGGGCTCGGAAAGTTTCTAAACTGAAACTGAATTTTGAGATGTGGGAGGTGAAGTGCTGCAATTTAGTATCTTCACTATACACACCACTTTGGAGAAAACTGTTGACCAATACTTCATTGTACAGTATGTCTAACAAAAGAAAGAATAACTTCGATTCAAGATATTTGTCACATGACGTTGTAAGAAATTTAATAGCACTTTTTTTGTAAGATCAGCATCAGGATTTTGGCGCGGCAGGCAAGATTATAAAAAATAATAATATAATGAAAAAAAAATTTGAGATGCGACACATGTTCTATTTACGTGTACGTTCGTTCAAATCAAACGTTGCATGCAGTAATGTAAAAAAAATGCTTGATTCTGTTCATTCAGAAAAAAAAAACCAAGCTCGGTCATGGTATGAGAAAAAAAACAGTATGCGTGTGCCTTATCTGGGTTGAGCATCATACGCACACCAACTTATTTATATGTTTATATTTTCAACTTGTGTCCTTCTCTTCATGGTTGAACTGCTGGAGGTACAATAAAAGAGAGTTCAATGAGCAAACATCACGAAAACTTAAATCTCGTTGTTCTTCTTTTTTCTTCAAAATTCTCAAACCTTCCACGAATTGTATTTCGAAATTTTGGATATTTTTAAGGGGTGGCTAGGGGTGGAGTAGGGGTGGTTAGGGGTGTCCTCGTTTTTGGTCTTCAACTTATCCTCTGTATAGGTCACGTTTCCTCTGTCTGTACCT
>JAOBRC010546231.1:0-11260 GCA_027575255.1 Scolionema suvaense | reverse complement strand
ACTCCGACGGCATCTAGATAATATTTTTGTAAAGAATACTGCGAATATATTTTATAGAAAAGGCTGCGAATGTTCATATATTTTGTTCAAGCATGTAATGGACTTCACATGTAAATGTCTCTGTCTAGCCATGCAATACTTCCATGTAGAATGGATCAAATCAGTGGGTGTGGATTGGAAATAGCTGGTATAAAATTGTAATTTTGGCAAATTGAGTTTCTTATGTCATATTGCCTGACCTTGGAAAGTGCCCAGTAAAAAAAACAGCATATGCACACTAGTTGTTATTCAATGCTGTTTGTGGAACAAATGTGATGATATGGCATGTTCATGTATTGTTGGCAACACTTTCATGAAAAAGTTTTCAATTTGAAGTGGAAAGTAACAATAAATAAGAAACAGCGATGGATATTCGAGTCCTGAACCTTCCCTTACTGCTTATCATATACTTCTTGAGGGTTTGCTCCTGTGAGAAGCAAATCTGGATAACTATTCTTTGAGCCATGCATCAAAGGTGATGCAGGTGAGCTAGGCAATGACATGTACAAATGCCTGATAAAGTGAGAACTGATGCAATGTGTGAGCTCATGAGGTCAATGTTGTATAATAATGTGGGGAATTCAAACAACTGGCCCTATGGTAAACACGTGCAAATGCTGAAAACATAAATCTTTGTTCTTGGTCTTTGTCCCTTTTCTCGATCTTCTCTTCTTTCTTGATTTTCTCTGCTTCCTTAATCTTCTTCTTCGTCTAAGAGTGATTAATTGTCTAAGAGTGATTAATCACTGAAGATGCACTCCTATCATCAGGATAGTTGGGTTTTTAAAGTTTAATGTTGGAAATTTCAGGTATAAGTGTTTTACCTACTTTTCATTGCTGACCATATTACCCTAAGTTGTTATAAGATGGTGTAAAAGTTATTACAAGATGGCTTTAGTGGTAGAGTCCTATTAAATCAGGTCTGTCCATCTGTCCTTCTGTCCGTCACCAACGCATTTTCCAGGATAACCGGCCCATGAATTTTTCTGAAATTTGGTGTGGAGGTGACCATCCGTAAATGACGAGAAGTGTTGGAGCTGGAATATTTCAAAATCTGTTCGTTACTTTTTTTGTTTTTTTTGTATGAAACTACGGGACAATAGCAGTTATACTGTGGACCATGTGTCATATTTGGGAAAAGTCTCGTTCGGCTTGCAGGTGTCAATTTATATACGTCCATAAATAGCTTTTTTCATGGTTTTTTCCAATTATGTCAAAACTGTTTGTTCAAATCTTGTCATTTTTGGTGTGAGTATTAGGTGCAACTCCATGCCATGTCTCCTGAAGATATGTCGTTTGGCTTGCAGTTAGCAATTTATGTCCAAAAATGGCGATTCTCTTGGTTTTATCCAAATATATCAAAAACTGTTCATCCGACTTTTGTAGTTTTTGGTGTGAACATTTGTTGCAACTCTAAGTTTCTAAGATTCTTGTCACTTTTGGTTTGAATATTAGGGGCAACTCTACGCATATTTTAAACCATGTACCATTTTCCTGAAAATCTCGTTAGGCTTGCAGGTGGCAATTTACATTCAAAAATAGCAATTTTCAGGGTTTTTTCCTCGTACGTTATGAATGGTTAATTTTTTATTGTTATTTTTGGTACAAATATTTGAGGCAATTGTACGAATGTAGTGAACTATTTGCCATGTCTATGGACAATCTCGTTTGCCTTGCAGGTGGCAATTTACCCCAAAAAATTTTTTTTCATGTTTTTTTCCCAATAAGTCAAAAACCATTCATCCGATTCTTGTCATTTTTGGTGTGAATATAAGGGCAGGCCTCTCATTTAGAAGCGTGCGATTGCACGCGCACGCGCCCACACGTGTGAGTCGAATTCCGCGTGCGATTTATCGCACGTGCGGGAGTCTAAAACCACACCAGATTTTTTGAAAATATCTTCGAGTCAATCTTCAAAATATACCTAGGCTTACTTGCATTTGCAGTTTAGATTGGACTTGTTCCTTTTACCGATCAGTTTGTAAATTGTTTAAGAATCTCACAGACTATCCATTCTGCGCCATTCTGCCATTCTGCATGCAGCTTTCAATCGAAGTCTGGGTGTAAGGTGTCATTTGCCAAATGATCTATTCACACTTCTCTTAGCGAGAGAAAATGTGATCGGAACGTTTCGCTACACGAAAAGCATGTTGACCGTCTGCTGGCAAATCAACGGATAACGAGTTGATTGTCCAAGTAGCTGTAATATTTAGTGTGAGGAATCTAGCAAATTGCACTGCTGACCGAACAGTGTATTTGTTGAGTGAAATAAGGACTGCTGGGTGGAATATTATTTGTCTACAATGAACCGTGTCTTGCGACCTGGGTCGAGAATTTGACACTAAGGAAAGATGGGACGGCAGCTGCCACATGACTTGCATGCTGAAGGTTAGCTAGTTGAATGCCTTTAGGGGAATGGGTTCAGTTAAGCAAAGGTGACCTAAAGAGCAATATGATAATTAGTAAATCTTCTTACATATTATATCTATTTTTAGCAAGGAAGTGGTCGCCTTTGGTTTTTAGACTGTGATGTCTGAGCCATGAAAGGCTGAAATTGATATGTGAACAAATTCAAGGTAGGCTCATTGCACGTGTCGCACGCGTCACCTCTATCACGCGTGCCAATCATCGCACGCATTAGTTTTTCTTAATGAGAGGCCTGTAAGGGGCAACTCTACGCATGTTTTAAATCATATATCGTGTTTCCTGAAAATCTCGTTTGGCTTGTGGATGGCAATTTATGTCCAAAAATGGCAATTTTCAGCATTTTTTCCATGTATGTCATGAAGGGTTAATCTGCATCTTGTTGCATGTTATGAGCCATGTGCCATGTCTCTGGACAATCTCGTTTGGCTTGCAGGTGGCAATTTACACAAAAATTTTTTCGTTTTTTATGTTTTTTTTCTAGATATGTCAAAAACCTTTCATCCGATTCTTGTCATTTTTGGTTTGAATACTAGGGGCAATTCTGCGTATGTTTTGAACCATGTGCCATGTGTCCTGACTACCTTGTTTGGCTTGCGGGTGTCAATTTATATCCAAAGTGACGATTTTCAGGTTTTTTTTCCATGCATCTAATGAACGGTTAATCTATTTATTGTTAGCTTTGTTGTGAATATGGGGCCCAACTGTATGCATGTTATGAACCATATGCCATGTCTCATGGCAATCTCGTTTGGCTTACGGGTGGGAATTTATATCCAAAATGGTGGTTTTCAGTGGGTTTTTTTCAAATATGTTATGAATGGTTCATGCGTTCTTTGTCAGTTTTGGTTTATTCACAGGGGCCTCTCTGCGTACGTTATGAACCGCGTACCATGTCTGAGGAAAATCTCGTTAGGCTTGCGGGTGGTATAATTTACGTCAGAAAATGGTTGTTTTTCCAAATGCGTCATCAGTTACCTTCATTTTTGGCGTGAATCTTAGGGGCAACAAGGCATATATTAATATGACCCATGCTTTGTATCTTGGGAAGATGTTCTTCAACATGTGGATGGCAATTTATGTCAATAATTGCTGTTTTAGGTTTTTTTCACAATGTTTCAAGACTTCTACATGACCCTTTTGCCATCTGCTGTGCAAACTTATGGCTTACATGTCATTCTCTTCTTTGATCTGACATAGTGATTCTCTATTAAGTTTGCGGGAGTCCACTAATTATGTGACTTGTTCCAAATTGGACATTTGAAAGAGCTTATGGAAGGCTATCATTTAAGCCCGAAATCATTGAAAATGGTTGAACAGACGTGAAATAAGAGCCAAGAAACTGTAAATTTAACAAAAAAATAACATTACCCCCTCTCAGAAAATGGCCACGTGATACCCTCCTGTTTTAGGTGTGACAACCAAATTTGCACCAAAAGATGTGCATGTAAATTCTGTGGAGACGTGCAAAATTTTGCGGCAATAGCTTCGGCCGTTTTTCCGCAGTAAAACATTAGACTAGGGACGGTGGAACCACCCCCCCCCCCCCCCCCCCCCCCCCTCTGTTATGTCAACCGTTAAAAGTAGTTTGTGCAAGTCTGGATGCTATGTGCCACCATTGACTTTCCTGTGGTGACAGTGATAAGCTGTTGGATTACAGTTTCAAGTTGTAGAGCTGTGTTTCATTTACTTGCATTTCAGGACAATCATGCTATACGCGTCATAAACTTGGACAATGACCTCTCAGGTGAGAATACTTCAACTATCAGTTCATGAAGAAAGGCATGCACGTGTGCAGAGGGTCACAGACGGCTAAGCTGTAACCTTATTTGGACTAAGCTTTCTGGGGCTTTTCATGCGTGGGGGATTCCTCCTCAATATCCCCTCCTTTATATCCCTTCCTTGATATCCCCTCAATATTTCAGGAATGCAAAGCTATATTCTTGAAACTTGGCACTGATACGTCTCCTGGTAATGAACCAAATGATAACAAAGAATTGGCCGAAAATTGCAGGTGGCAACGACAATGTCATCACGAATTTCTGCAAACAATAAATTTTCTCAGATTTAATTTACCCTCTTGAGACCTGTAAACAGGCACCTGTTGTCCTGAGAACTTCCCAAACTGTTTCAAATGTCATTTTAATGATTGCTATTTGATCTATAGGAGTTTTGCAGCATTCTGAGTAACATGCTGTACCTACCTGTACCCAAGAAAATTTCGCGGATTTCGTGGTTTGGGGACAAATCCGCGAAAGTAAAGTCCTTTTTTACCTCCAAAATTGCTCAACCGCGAAAATTAGTTCCCGTTAAATTTATCCATCATTGAACCGCGAAAATAAATTCCACAAAAACATAGAAAAGTTCCAAAATAGTACATTCTATATCAATTACCTACAAACTGTCTCATACAGTGATAAGTGTAGCTGGCTAAAATGTTATTTTTGTGTTGAAATAACCTCCCAAAAATTTATGCAAAGTATTTAGCCGCGAACATTAATTCCCTTGAAATGCTCTGTTTAGCACTAACCGTGAAAATTAATTCCCGTGAAATGGCTGAAAGATTAAACGCGAAAATTGACTCCTGCGAAATTTCTGCCCGGAAGTATTTCAGGGTTTTTTCCTAGTATCTCAAAAATGGTTTGTCCGTTTTTTATCATTTTTGCGATGTGACTCGTATGGCTTATGTCTTATTTTTTTGAATCTGACACAAAGATTGTCAATTCAGTTTGTGGGAGTCCACTTATTCTCTAACTTGTTGTGTGGTAGGACGAGTAGCCACGGTTGCTGGCGGCACAAAAGGTTTTCGCGATGGTGAAGGACAGCATGCAGAATTCAACTACCCTGTTGATATTGTCATAGATCAAGTTGCTGGAGTCATGTATATTGCTGAATGGGTGAGTATGAAGTTTGTGTATTTTGCTGAATGGGTGAGTGTGAAGTTTATATATATTGCTGAATGGGTGAGTATGAAGTTTATGTGTATTTCAGAGTGTGAAAGCCTGAATTAGTATGCGAGCATGAAGTTTATATATTTCAAATTGAGCGAGCGATGCGGAACTGATCACAAAGCAAAACAAGGCAGTCAATCAAGTATGAGAAAAAAATCTGAAACAGATTCTTTTGTAATTCAATGCTTCAGATCGTGCTATGTTTGTTCCTCTGTTTTCAAATAACGTTACTTACACTTGTTGAGATCCGGTTACCAGTTAGTAGTTTTTATCGAGATTATGTCCTTCTTCCTCCTTCCTTGCAACATTGCCCTTTCAGGCCCGTTTTTTGTGTTGCTTCTTAGATTGTCAGTGGTAGAGTCGGAAGAATATAGAAGTTTTTATTGCCATGGGAAACATATGATATCTAGAAATGTCCTACCCTAAGGTAATTAATTTTTGCAGAATTAATTTTTGCGGAACTAATTTTTGCGATTTTGCGTACTTTTCGCAAAAATTAATTCCGCAAAACGTTTCAAATCTGCCATTCGCAAAAATTAGTTCGGCAAAAGCAATCAAAATTGAATTAATTTACTTTTTCTTAACTATTTACAAAATATTATGCATCATCAACATCTTACTTGTTACAACTGATGATTTCTCTCTCATTTATTCAGCCATAAACAGACAACCTTACCTCCAACTCAACCTCAACCCCTACCCTAACCCCTACCCTAATCCAAACCCTAACCCCACCGCAGCCCAACCCCTCTCCATACCCTAACCCCTACCCTTACCCTAACTCTAACCCTAATTCATACCCTTACCCTAACCCTTACCCCACCCCAGGCCAACCTGGCGCTGGCATGTAAGTATGCATATTTCACAGCATGCTCCCTGCAGATTTTTTATTTCATTTATTTTTTCCTTCCTCGTTACCACCCACGTGCATATTTGTTTTATCCCTCCCTCGCCACCAGTAGCCTCTGCCACACTTGCCTTGGGGTGGGGGATGTCGATCTCAGTTGCATAGCGATTTCGCAGCCCTTTTGGTCCATTTTCGCTTCGTGTTTCACACCTTCACTCTTGTGCTGAGACTCGACTCCTCAGAAAGGGAAGTGTTTTGAGAATCTTTACTATATAGACTTTTCGACCCACCTTCCCACCCCCTGATGAAGAAAGTGGGGCCGAACAGTCTGGTAAAGATTCTCTCTTCCTCCTGGGTATCCACACACACACACCTAAGCATGATAACCACCTTATCAAAATTCACGCATATTGTCGTTACGTTCCGACTCTAATTACAAAACACACAAGCAAAATTACAACACATACACACCCGACTAATACCGCATCCTATAAATCATACAATTGAAACAAATAAAGTTACTTACACTTGTTGAGATCCGGTTACCAGTTAGTAGTTTTCATCGAGATTATGTCCTTCTTTCTCCTTCCTTGCAACATTGCCCTTTCAGGCCCGTTTTTTGTGTTGCTTGCTTAGATTGTCAGTGGTAGAGTCCGAAGAATATAGAAGTTTTTATTGCCATGGGAAACAAATGATATCTAGAAGTGTCCTATCCTAAGGTAATTAATTTTTGCGGAACTAATTTTTGCGATTTTGCGTACTTTTCGCAAAAATTAATTCTGCAAAACGTTTCAAATCTGCCATTCGCAAAAATTAGTTCCGCAAAAGCAATCAAAATTCAGAAAAAACAAAAAAGAAGGAAAGACAGGCAAATATGAACACTGTTTCAAGCTTTTCATGTTCACCAAAGCCTGTCCGAACTACCCGATTCGCAAAAATCAATTCCGCAAAATCCATGAATGCATGTGATTCTCTGTCGCAAAAAATAGTTCCGCAAAAATTAATACACGACTTCACGGTTTCAGCTGCGGACTGCAAGAGACCACCTGTTGCCATGGAGACGCGATAGTTTCGAGCAAATGCAGCGGACGCTCGCCGCTGTTTACTGGGTGTTGACCTGTGAAACAGCATGCGCTCGCAATCTATTGATCATTTTGTTGTTATTACTTATTCTATTTGGGGAATAAAACACAACGGTAGAAAAGCAATAACCAGTCGCTAATTTATCAGTTGACTTTTTGGCTAAAACCTTCAATTCTCACGTGAAGTGCAAGGCAAAAGGCTGCAGACGCTATGACTATGAGGAGATATTTTCCGCAGGGTTGTCGCTGCTTTAGAAGAAATCATCTGTACGCAAAAATCAGAAATTCGCCTTTGCTTGCAAGGCAACTGGCCCAAATCAAGGAATTTTTCACGAGATATGCACGTTGTAATTTTTTTCATTCTTGTTGGAGTTGAAGGAAGGAGTTGAGGACAAATCTATAGGGTTCTATGAATATAAGGTATTTTTTTGCAGCACTTTTTGCTTATTATCTTCCTAATTTTTTTTTCCTCAGTGATTGGTCATGCAATATGCTCACTAAACTAAAAGTTTTTCTAACTACCTCCTAGGAGTGGAAAGTCTAATAGAGTGAAAAATTCTGGACTGGTTTTATATTATTAAAAACATTTCTGATAGCAGAATAAATGTTCTCAACTACGCACTACGCGAACGTTGACTGTTCGAATCACTACGATCCTAGAAGACCTATTCTGCACTGAAGCTCTCAATGCTTTCTAATAAGAAAATTCCAGCATATACGCCGAATTAGAACATGAAAAATATCTTAAATTGAAGACAATTCTTAGCTCCACCAGGTCAGGTACGGTTTCATTCAAAAGTATTTGCAAAAAACGTTTTTCTAGCTATATTTTGGAAAGGCACTTCTCTTTTACACGGTCAAAGTCCCACAATCTGCGTTCGCATCAGCAAGCGTTTGCTCGAAACGAGCAGGTCTCCATGGCAACAGGTGGCATTTCACGCAGCTTATCTGAAACCGTAAAGTCGTGTATTCCGCAAAAATTAATTACCTTAGGGTAATATGTTGTTTTTGATCTGTGCCCTCTATGATACGATATCTGCTCTGGTTCTTTAAAATTATTGAGCACTCTTCTTCTACTGTGGATCAGACTAATTGGAATTTTGACTTGTATAGATATATACTTTATACAATCGAGCAACTCTTTACTTACTTACTTCCGTGAAACACCTTGCTACCAGAAGTAACGATCCATGTCAACCTGAGTAGCAATCTTCCAACGAAATCAGTGCGAAACCCATCTTAAGATGACATGGAAAATTGTAAATTTGTCCGTCACATGCCATAGCAAAACTTTGTAAGCAACTCACCTACTAAAACAATCCTTCAGCTTTTCTTTTAAGTCTGAGATTATGTCTTGCTCGCAAACAGTTCCAAGCATCTCATTTACCGAGGCTCTAGAAACATGAATAAGAAAAGCATAACAGCATGAAGAAAGTGATTACCTTTGTCTTTATTCATTCAACACGGTTTAAAGTTCCAGGTTAGGGGCAGATCTTCTAAAATGTCAACTTTAATGAAGGGACGGGGGAGGAATAATTGGGAGTGTGTAAAATCAAAAAGTGCTTATGTGGCAGAACTACGTTCCTTTAATTCAAGTCGTATGAGGTCAAAAGAGAGAAAGAGAAATGCACCTCCCTGGTTATGTAAATAAAAAGAAAAGTACTAATTTCTGACAAGACAGGTAATCTTGCATACTCAGTGCTTTTATTAGGTAGAACTGTTCAAAAAACTAATAGCCAGGGGGGAAGAGGGAGAGGTTGTAATCAGAATGTCTTTTGTGGAAAATAATCGAAAAATAAATTAGCGGAGGAGGACGTCTATTAGGCACCCAAGAGTACATCAGTAAGACCAAAAAACATCCCTCACAGTTCCAACGACCTTTACGGTCTGTTGCCAAGAATGATCGATACATGCTTTTTTTTGTAAGAAACCATTACTCAGACTGACATTCCTATAAAAGGTTTTCTTGTTTCAGCAATCATATTCTCAGTGAATAATTGGTGAATAATTAGAGTCTACCAGCAGGCCAGACACACACTCATAACCAAGCTATATGGCACGATTAAAAACAGACTAATAGAACTATACCTGACACTCTCCTCCATACTTGCACCACTTTTCATACAAACTGATACACCAGCACATAGCAGACCGACAAAGAAATTACGATCAAGATGTACAGGATACACTAAAACCATGGTAAGAAACAGGCTACATTTTCCTAGCATGTACATGTAACATATTTACATGCCAGAAAATACGAAAGTCACACCAAATCATGCAAATCATATCAAGCGAAAGTGCTAAAACCATGGAAGCACAGCCAACTACACATGATAAAAAATGCAAAAGAAATGCAATAAAAACATGCAGGTTAGACCAAATTTACATTTTATCATAAAAAGTGCACAAAATACAATGCACAAAACGGCGGTAGCTGATATGATAATGCACAGGGCAAACTAAAAACTATCAAGATAATAAGATAATGTTTAACCCTATTCATACCGGGTGGGGGGTGCACATTCCGCCACTTTCGCATGTTGATCGATGTAGAATTTTTTGGCTCCACCTTCTAAGCCCGTTTTTTGTGACTTTTCATAGTTTTTTTATACTAAACACGACAGCATAAGTTTCATTTCCCGTTCGCGAGTCGATTTTGCGCAGCGAGGGCATTTTGGAAGGGCTCTGGGTTCAAAAATGCAAATAAATCGCCCAAATTCTAACCAATCTTTCACTTAAATCTTTTGCTGTGCCTCAAGTACACCTTGCAGTTCCAGGAGACTAATTTAAAAGGTCTATGGGTTTTGTGAGCAATAGACAATTGCAAAACATGTTGCAGGTGACGAAATGCCTCAGGGAAATTTTTCTTCAAAATGATGCAAAATTGACGAAAATCAAAACTGTACCTTACAAACTTGACGCTGAGGCACTTCTAGGCTCCCAAAGACCCATTTTTAGTCTATTGCACTCCTAAAAGATTGTTTTAAAGCACAATACATATTTCATGGTCTACCAGGTACTTCCGGGAGGGTGTCGGAATCCCTCCCCTCCCACACCCCGCGGTAGTACACCAGCCAAATAAGCCCGGTATAAATAGGGTTAAAAGACAATCGTAATACAAACGTCATATAATGTATAGCCCATAACATGACTTCAATTGCTATTAATGAGTTTCACGTAAAAAATTACAAAAACGGCTGGATGAAGAAACACTTTCAAATAACCCCAATGTGGCCATTTTTGGGCAAACCTGGCAAGCCCAAGCCAAACATGAGTTTTCCCGGATATGACACCTGGTCCATATCATAATAATCATTACCCTCATCTTTCTCACTAAAAGTTGTAATATAACTTATGGCAATAGATTAGCCCAAACATGTCCTGTCAAATAAAACAGCATTCTTTCTTCTCAAAATATTGAGAAATGTTGTGTTTCTACACCCATTTGGAAGTTATAAAAAGATTTTTTACCAAGGGCCAATTGGGGGCCAACAAAGCCCCGCCCAAGTGGAGCTGCAATAGTTTTCCCATACGGCATACTTGAAAAAATAAGTACAGTTAAGTTTCAAAGAAAAAGAAAAGCAAAAATCCAAGAAATATTTTCAAAAAAAACAAAACAAATGAGAAGGATCGAATTATTTGGACAACAATAACCACGCACAAGCTGAACAAGAGTTTTCCAAGATATGGCACATGATCCATACTTTAGCCCTATTTTGCATGGGGGGGGGTCCCCCCCCCAAAGTTTTTTTTAACATATCGAAAAATTGAGGCAGGCCGAATGCCTGCCGCTTATGCTCTCTGAACCAAATTTATCAATGCACATTGTGACCAAAATTCATGCATATAGCTTGCTTACTTCCGGAGATATTCGAATTTTGTGAGAGCCGATTGGAGCAATCCTGCAATTTCCC
>JAOBRC010546120.1:0-11261 GCA_027575255.1 Scolionema suvaense | reverse complement strand
AAATCCATTTCTGAAACGTATGGTTCTTGCTACCTACTGAAATATAGCTGCAGTTACCGGACCAGTCGGAGACTCCACTATAATTTGGACACTGCTGACTAAAGTTATTACTATCGTTTTTCCAGGTATTAGACCACCTCAATGCTTAGTGAATGAATTAAGATTTTATCCAACGAGGTCCATCTCTTGGCATATATCAGCAATTGGCAATAATGCGGTAGACGTGTCTCCAAATCAGTCAAATACATCTTTTTTATCAAAATATCTTGGTATGGATGTAGTTTCCATGCCCACTCTAAACCACTCACCCTCATCCTCAGGTCGCATACTAGTGTTTTGACGGTGAAAAAATCTGTAAGTTTTTAAATCTTCTTGCTTACTATGTCTGAGGAAATGTAAAACCTAAAGCAATACTGGTTTTGCTTTTTAACGCGATGTTCTGTAGCTTTTAGATTTGTGGTGAACTGTTCATACTTAATGTTCGAGCAAAAAATGCCCATTATTGATCATAATTATTGTACAAGTTTCATGCTTACTATATATAATAAAAAAGTTTGGTAGATTACGTTTTTCCATGTTGCTCGATTTTTTCAAAAGTGAAGTCATAATTTATTTGTTACAAATGTTATTGTTATTTTTCTATTTAATGTTAACGTATGTCAGTATTCTTTACTCTCTTGTTTAGTGTTCATGTGAAGGCATCGAACATTCTCGATGCTAATGAGGGGCTTTTTGCATCTATTGATGCTCCCGCGGATGTGAGTTTTAATACATTTTAAGGAGATTATCTTTGTATATCATGAATCTATGAGAAGATATGTCCACAATCCCAGTCAAAACATATTGTCACGCATGCGTGCTTTTGCCATTTTCCGTACCTCGAGTAAACGAAAATAGGTCGACAACTTACTATTTCTGGCTTTTGAAAAATCATGTTTTGGCATGCATTTGTAGGGTATGTGCACTGTGTGGTAGAGCTTGTTTCGGGACGTGTCTTGGAAATTTTCATTTTTTCAGGTCCCTTAGAGAACAAAGGGCGTGGAATTCGGTCAACTACCGTAGATTGCTAGAAACTGCACTGAGATAGTAAGCAGAAGTTGCCAAACACCTACAAAAAGTTTCTTGAAGTGCTTGCAATTCAAAGTTCTTTTACGAGAAAAAGTCGTAAAAAGTACATTTTTGATTTTGGCCGAAAAAAGCCTTCTGTGCCAAATATTTTGTCCGGTACTGTAGCTGAGTTCGCCGTGAATTATTGTTTGCCCAAGTTCGCACTCCTGCGTTTTTGTTGTTACAGTTGGTGCGCAGTGTGTGAACTTGCATTGAATAATACACTCGGTCGTTCTTGAATTGGCTGACTTGATGTCGTGAAATATTTTTTGAATTTTGAAATGTGGATAAATGTATGGACTATTACTGTGAATTTGGTTTCTCATGCCCTGGAACGAAATAAACATCCTTAACTTCCATCCCAGAAGATAGTTTTTAGGATAGGATGGCCGGTAATTTATCAGTGACTATTGGCTGGCACCACGCAATTAATTGAAAATACCCACAATTCATTGCAGTTTTAAATCGTTTGTAAATTATTTTGGCAATTATTTTATTGAGGTTTTATGACCAGATGGATTTACAAGAAAGGAGAATTTGTTAGTATGTTGATGAATTTCTTCATAAAACGAACATAACATATTTTCCCATTGGTCGTTAAGCAAGGGGCACTTCGCCATTGGCTCAGAAGTACCATGCCAATGGGATGATATCGGCCAAAAGCCCTGTCCTGTTTAGTTTAATTTTATTTTCGAGCTCTGCAGTATAGTTTGCCTTGGACCTGCTGTGGAAGGGCTAACTCTTTTCTGCACGTATATCAGGGTTGCCACAAGACCTGGAAAACCTGGAAAAAATGACATTTTGGCAGAAGTCAGGGAAAACCTGGAAAAGTCAGGGGAAAATGTTGAAAAGTGACCCAAGTCAGGGAAAAGTCAGGGAAAAAGTTTTGAGCCAGACTTCATTTTTTAATTTACGACAATGTATCACGCTGCGTCATTTTACTGGATGTAAAGTATTGATTCACCACAATCATGATACATAACTTTTGTATGTATTATCATAGTTCCCTTGTGGTTTTTACATTTTCCTTTCTATTACTGAATTCTGGCTGCATTCCCACAACATGTTGCTTGTTTCTTGCTTTGTTTTTGTGGACATCATTTAACATTCTTTGTTGATATTCGATTTGTACCGATCGTAGAATTTTGGAATCACATTGTGTTCTCCTAAAGATTCTTGGAAATATTGACATGTCATTGTTTTAAATTGACATGTCGTTATTTTAATAGCATGGTAGCTGGTGGTACTTTACTCCTTGAATCGTTTATCGGTTTGTTTTGGTAGCTTAAGATTGTGTTGCAACGTGATGTGAAACTGAAGTTTACTTTGCAGAGACTGTCTGTCGAGTTGTGATGCCTTTAACTGATTGGAAGAGATTCTGATGATATGTTTTCAAAAAGTATGTGACCGGAAAGTTTTATTTTCGAATTGCTCAGATACAAACTGTTTTAGAAAATGATGACTGATGGCTTCGCCTGCCTAGGTTCACGATTGGTATTTCTTTTATAGATTTAGGTTCACTCGTATTCTTGTTCATGGAGTCGTTTGTTGTTGTTTTTTTTTTTTGTTTTGGTTTCTTTATATCTGTCCTTTCCATCAACAGATTCGGTATCCTGTAATAGGGGAGAGCGTTTCTGCTCTTGTGGGCTTATGCTCCACCTCCTTAAACCTTTACTACATATAGTAGCGTCTTTCACGATTGGTGTCGTGTCTTTGGTTCATCTTAGTATTAACGGTTGACTTGAGCAATGTTTATCTTCCTTCAATCATTATTTTGCATTGCATTGCATTGTTTGTTGGATTGCATGTTTGTTTAGTATCATGACGAATATAGCTGTGAGAATGGAAACATTTGAAAAAAGAGTTTCTTTGTTGTGTCACACTTGAGGATTGAATGTTTACCGTGCTATTTACAAAGTCAGCTGCATCTTGCTTCAATTCCTGTTACACTTCATGTCATAATTAATTCTAAATCCTTTTGATTTTGTGAATCTGTATTAGTTTGTTGAGGATTTATGCCAAGGAAAATATCAAAAATGTTATCACATGCTATGGCCGCTAGAGTTTTTTCCTTTGTCTAGACTTATTTAAACAGTTTATGAAGACAATGGTGAGTTTTAGTGACCAGAGGTCCTTTTTTTAGAGAAAGTCAGGTGCGGAATAGGTGTTTCACACCTCTGAAATCAGAGAAACCATTGCTGCACCAACCCTGCTGCAGCTTCATTTTACTCTTTGCTGCCATTGCGTAAAATTGTACAGTTTCCTAACCTGTTCCAAAGGACATTCATATGGTCAGGGAATTTTGTTGATTGGTCAAGGAAAAGTCAGGGAAAAGTCAGGGAATTTGTTTCCTATTTCCTGTGGCAACCCTGTATATGTATTACTCTGGTAATGGGCTGTGACAATGCGCTTCATGTGTATTATACTCTGAAGTTGCTGTTCCAATGTGAAGAGGAACCTTTGATATGTTATTACTTCCTGGTTCCAACTGTACCTATAAATCTGGTACCACATTTTTGAAGCTCGTCCCCATTTTCAAGCTTCAACCTACCAACTCTCTGAGGAGCAGCTGGTAGGCTGTAAAGGGATCTTTCGTGGAACATAGATTTTTGCATGTCCTGCCGCAAACTCCTCTAAGGTTCCTAATAGAATAGGGAGTCTTAATAGTTGGATGGGTTGGAAATTTTACAAAAAATTTACAGGGGTTGGAATTACGGAAAGTCTCGAAAATCCTTGCATAAATATTTTTGTGGGTCCAAAGACACGATTAGTGCTAAGCAACACTATATCAAGATATACTGCATAGCTATAAACACTTTTTTCACAAAATAAAGCTGTGTCAATTCTAGGAAGCCTATAGTTTACTACTGAGATGAAAACAATCATGAGATGCAAGAGATTAATAAGCAGGAGTAGGGAGGGGGTCGGAATAAGCTCCTATGGGGTCAGGAAAACAACCCCAAAATTAATAAGCGTCCCACCCCTTTTATTACGTACCTTAGAATGGGTGAAGGTATTTTGTTGCTAAGTTAACGCACTTCCAGGCTCTCGCCAGCCATAAAATATTAAGATTAGGATATCCTTCTCTTCATTTTTGAATCCTGGAAGAAGTAGTTGAAGTAAAATTGTCCATCTCGGAAGTATGTTTCTTGTGTGTATTAGCCAACAAATTTTAAAAGCTATGTAGTCTTTTAAATACTTTGCTTAACGTGCATTATATAAGGTTTTGAAGTACTACTTCGTGGCTCGAAAAACAAAGAGTGTGTCCTCTTCGATAGCTTTGATATGGTTACCTCAATCGATGTCGCTAGTCAGCGGGGACTCTTTTAATGCCTTGTCGGTTCCAGAATGTAGAGCCCCCTCCCCACCCCACATTATGAACAAGGGTTAGGGAGCGGGTGTGAAATTTATTTGCACGTTATCTTGCGGACCGCCCTCGTTAGAGTGCTGGCATGTCTGGAACCATTGACAAATTATACGTCCATGCTGGAACTAAGAGATATTTACTGGGGGATAGCTTAAGCAACTATATATTGAATTTTTATCGCGATGATGATCCAAGGAAAGTGAATAGTGGGCTGGATGAACTTCACGAAATCGTGTTTTGAAAAAAATTGCGAATGTTTCTCTGAATAAGTGGGTACTAATAAATTGGAGCTAGTTTCTTCTTACGATGTAATGGTAGAGTTACAACTACTCCCTTTTTTTCTATCAGGAAGGTAAGGCTTAAAAGCGCCAAAATCGTACTTAAAAGTTAAGAACATCAAGACAAAACCCTGATGCTTGCTCTTAGAATGAACTTTCTTGTAAAAAAAGTATGAACTTCGTGATGTCTCTAGCAGATATGTCTAATATCTACTTCAGGTGGTGATGAGTTTCTATAACGGCGTTCGTGTCGCACACGATGAGGTATGCATTATTTACGTATTCATTTTGTTGCTTCACGTTTTCAGATTGGCATCACTTGTATTTGTCCGACACATTCCCAAGCATCTGAAAAAGCTCTAGAGAAAAAATTTGCAAGGAAGCCTAGTTTCAAGAATGTACTAAGCTTGTTATTTATTTTCTACGTACGGTTATGATTTAAACTACTAACATTGACTCACATAGTAATCTTCTACGAGATGGCGTCATGTTTGATGGGATTGACTGTGATTTTATACTAAGCTGAGGATTTCTTAAATACTTTACTAAATTTTGATGTTGCACTCATCCGAGTGAGTGTGTGTTCTGGAATATCTTTATCATGTGCTACCTCCTGCATGTCCTGTCTATATTCTGTTCTTGATATTGCCAGGGATGCTGCGAAGTAAATGTCAAGGCTTTCCGAATTTTGCCATGTCCTCAAAATGGGTTTGTGTTGGCGAACCTTTTTTTTATCGAAGATCTCTTCTTCACATTCGTACTCCTTGATAAATAAATGTAAACAACTCATATTCTTCAATATGCCTGAATAAGGTTAATAGCCAGGGGAAAACATGGCTTCACTCGACTGGAGACATTTGATCAGAGATGTTGATATATGTTGCTGTCATTCATCCCTACGGGAGTACCTTGAATGCCTGGAGGTCCGTGATCGAATAACAGTAGTTTATCGTAACATCGCATGTGCTGTCTCCTATTCGAATTATTTTGCTCGGCCACATTCCTTGCGTTCGTCGCATGCACATGTGTTTTTAAATGAGAGTGAACGTTTTGCTACAAAGATATAGGTACAGCGTCCATTTATTTATTTGAGCAACATTTTCGATTGATTTATATGCTACGCATAGTGAGAGACAATGTAAAACAAGCTCGAAGGAAAATTATAGAAATATTTATTTTCAGTCCTGCGATGTTCTCGATGCTTTTTTAAAACATCAATCTATACTTTCGTATTTCTGCTTTTTAATGTTATCGTTGCTGCTTCTGACTGCTGTTAATTCGTCTTTCTTCAAATCTCTCAAATTTCAGGTAGATGCAAGAGATTGGATATACAACGACAACACCATCTCTCTTGATGACGAGGTACTTGTGTTAATATACGTGTGTAGAAATGTCAGGGTTCGACGAGATAAAATGAAGGCATGCGAATAAATGCTAAAACTGTAAGCGAAACAAATATTCTTTGCCAACAGAGACTTTCTAAGAATGGACACCTTGTAGCAGAATGGCAGATCTTATTGGCCTATGCATATGTTCTGTTATTGCAGTATCGACAACTATTTGACCATGAAATGATTTTCTTGAGGTATCATCTACTTCAAACTTTCACTGAGTTTGCCATACCAATATTGGTTTCAGGAGAGGGTCACAATTTAGAAATGCCTGCGAATACTGTTAGGCTGTACTTTGACTCAAGTTAGGAACATGACATCGAATCATAGGACTTAGCAGAGATGTTCTCATAAAGTCACGTGTAGTACATAGTATGGATTTACTGAAAGGAATATGAAACACGATTTCTAGTGTTTGGGGGCGTGGTTGTTTTTTTTTTGGTTTGTTTCTTTGCTTGTTTTCGGTAGGGTTTTTGTCCTGACTGCACTACAAGCTGTTGTGATTATTGCTCTTTCATTATTCTCGGAAAGCCAAATTCGTGGCTTAGCTTTATGTATGATACGTTGATGAAGACTATTTTCTTTGTTTCGGAAAGTTTCCATGGTTGCGTGTAAAAGCAATGGACATCACTTGTAGAAAGCATAGGTCAGCTGTTATCGTCAGCCGTACTTTTTTCTCCTCGTCTCCCTTTTTATTATGTTTACTTATTTTGTTTTTCAGGACCCAGGTTTTAGTGACGTTCAATGCAGTGTTGAGTATACTTCCAATTGTATGATTATTTTTGGTTCATTTTTTAAGTATTTGCTATTTTTCTTTGGTTTGTTAGATCGTGATCGATGTGCCTGGTAAATGGAGCTCCACATCAAGTTATTGTGCTTCGTTGGGTCACAAAGCAAATCACTCTTTCACACCGAATTGCATGTATGACAGGTATTGTGGCTGTTGTGCGTTTGTGATAGTTCATTTTGCTTCAGTCTATCTTCAGTCGACATGAAACTCTTGAATGATGTTATATGTAGTTTTTCTTCTGCAACAGTCATTCCAGTTTCTGGTGGTGCATCTTGACTCTATATAAGTTTCTTGGTGTTGGGCTCAAATATTGAAAAGAGAGTGTCTTGACGATAACGACATTGACCCTCCAAATGATGATTCAATAGTCAAAAAGGCAAATGATGTTACCTGTCAAAGCGTGCGTTCTAGATTATTTTTGTCGTATGTGTTGTTAAACGTACTAAAAATTGTAGTTTTCTGATTCCAGGAAATTAACGAATCATGAAATTAATGCGTCATAATATTAACGCGCTCTGTAAAAAATTTGCATTTTAGAACCATAAACTAACGCAGTTTAACAAAAAAGTACATTGCGGATCCATGAAATTAACACGGATTAGGTAGGTAAAATAAAAAAGCAACATTTTTTTGAAAGTTTCTTTTTACTCCTGGTACCCTCTACGGCTTGAACCGCCCCTGCTGACTTCCCCCTATTTAAAATGGCCTTTTTTACAATTATTACACAAAATAACGTTCATAGAATTAACACCGTCATAAAATTAATGTATCACTAAATTAAAGCGTATATGAAATTAACGCGTCATGAAATTAACGCAGTTGAGGCGTAAACTGCGTTAATTTCATGATTCGTTAAGTTCCTGTAATAAGGTATATTATGAGCCCTTTATCATTTCCCTGGAACTCCTTCTTCGTCATTGGCATGGCTCTTCTGTGACTAACATTGATTAATTTTAGGCTTTTCTGGAAGATATTAGAAAGATCTGTTCCTTTTGCAATTTTTAGTGTGAATATTAACAACATAGAAATGAACTTATAGACCATATGTCATACCTGCTAAAACTATTGTTCGCCTTAAGCTTGGTGGTTTGTGTCCGCAGATTGTCACTTGTAGGTTGTTTTACGATGAATATAGTATGTTTTGGTGTGTTAAGTGTAAATCTGTAAAGTGGTACACAATTGAATTCTCTAACTTAGTAACTTGTTGATTCCAGATTTGATCATCCTCGATTCGGTCGTATCAAATGCATACGTACTATTCAACCTGTGGTTACGGGTGAAGAACTCACTGTTGCCTATGGTTACGATCATACGAAACTAAACACAGACGCCCCTACTTGGTATCGCGAGAAGCTAAAGCTATATCAGAATCGTTCCAAATAATTCAATCGCCTGTAGACCTGTAAATATCGTCCTAAAATTATAATGTGATGGTTTCTTTTGGCTACCTGTATTTTGTAGTTTTGAAGGCTTTATAAGGATGCATACTGAAATTATGTTGTTGTTTTCTAAGAAACCCTCTCTAGAACTCACGCGTGTGTCATCCTTTTGCATGTCTGGAAAGCTGCTAATATTCCCTACATAAAAAAGGCACTACAGTCGAATGATATGGCTTTTCTCAGCTTTTAGTTCTGGTTATAAAGTCGGTGAGTTTGGTTGCATAATAAGGATCGGACTACATGTGTCTAGAGTGATAGACTTTCAACATTCAATTAAAAATTTTCCTTAAAAGATTTTAATTTTGATCGGTGAAATCTTGTAGTTTGACCCTTTCAAAAATGGCTTTTTAATAAAAAATGTCCCGCTTTTACGTCCGTTACAGTAGCAATTATGTCACCGAACATTCCTTCTCTTTAATCGCATTGGCCTGATTAGCCTTTCAAGCCCTGCTCTGAATTTGCGCTAAAAATCATGTGACATTTACGTGTGAAAGCTTTAGAATCAAGCCTTACAGCTTATCCGAAATGCTGTGTCGTGTTTTTGGTCTTAGACGTGACCAATTGACGTCCTGCTGTGCATGTAGTTTGTCTTGTCTCATTTTCAGCCGAGGTTATCTACATAAGCCCTCGTCCTCTATGTAACACTAATTCTTCTCAGCAGTTGTTGCGGAATATGTACGCGAATTTCGTTGCTACTTAATATCTCGCCTTCCCGGTCCGTGTCGTCGCTGCGAACCTTGGTTGGAAACTCAAAGGGGGTCTCGCAATTGTGTTTTTTGAGCAACGAAAAACCATATGCTTCTTAGCGTTGGAAACGTGACACAATTCTGTTGATGGCCAATGGGTATTTAGTCGCCCTGACTTCAGATTACTAGCAATAGCGGACACTATCTGCCTCGCTTTGCACATAAATTATTGTTCTCACATATTCGAATGTATACTTGACCATGCTTTGGAACTTCTGCTCGGCGGTGTATTTTCAGCGTACATGGGAAGTAATTTTAACTGCCTTCGTTGTTAGCCTTCTAGGCACTTCGGTACAAGCTTTTTTTTGATAAGCACCAGCGCTATAAGCACCATCAGCTTCTATTTCATCAAATATCTAAGCACCTGCGAGGCACCACCCCAGTCTCAGGCTCACTTATTCTCTCCATTAATTTCTCGTTTTTCAATGAAGCCTTTCGTGAATAAAAAGGGGCTTGATTTGCCCAAGGCCCAATATTTTCACTGCAACCTGTAAAAACTATAGAGTGCATTCAGCCCAAAAAGTCTGACAACTTAATTTCAAGCATTGCTTTTGCCATTTAGTTGATTCATAGATGATTTATGTAGGCACAACTTAAGCACCAGTTGATGCTGGAATTGCCGAAAATTTAAGCACTACTGAGGCTCATTTTCGAATCACTGTTGCTTAAAGCGTGTATTTTGGAAGTTGCAGCGTTTTTTATAAATCAGTTCGAATTAAAAAATGCATAGAGGATAAACAAAAATATTTACGAGGCTATGTCAGTTCATGCATTCGCTTAATTGTGTTTCCTTACAACGTCCCCTCGGGGATGGTCAGCTTTGAACATAAAAAAAGACGTCGAATCTACTGTATAGCTACAATCATGCATGCGAAGCACAGAATTTCTCTTCTTTGGTCGTCTAATGATTCTGCTTAAAATCCATTTGAGTTGACATTGAATTTGACGTTTAAATCAAGTGTTTTCCTCTGATAAGGTCACTTTAAAATTCACATGTATTGGCCAGTATACCGATCAACCGACAGCTTCTGAACACGTACGATTGACAAAGCCTTCAAATCATTTGTGGCACGTGCTCTCTGACACGCTGCTTGAATCATAAATTACTTGACTTGTTTTTCCAGGGGTGTCACGCACATTATATGCGTACTTCTCTCGTATCAAGGAACCCAAAAATATGTGGTCACCGTATTTTAATACAACTTAAAGGTGCTGTTTTAGGCACCAAATCCGTTTCTAAAAAAGGCTGCATGTCCCTCAGCCGATACTTCTTGTTTATACCGGGTTTTATCTAATATTGTCGTCCTTTACATTTACCCCCCCCCCCCCCCCCCGAAGATTTCTAATACGTCACACGTGCAGACAAACTTGATCAAGTAAATTCTCTTAAAGTGCAACGCTGATTGGGTAAATGAACTCAAAATCCGGTATGCTATACCCACGCAGGATAGACCATATACCTCGCTTACGCTCGGCAATTACCCTAAGGTAATTAATTTTTGCGACAAAGGGAACAAATCCGAAATATTTTGTGGAACTAATTTTTGTGAATTGCACGCATTGATGGATTTTGCGGAATTGATTTTTGCGAATGGGGTAGTCTAGACCAGAATTAATCGTTTTCTTTCTTACTCTTTCGCTCTCCACACAGCAATAACAAGAACCCCGAGTCAGCGATATCAACGAACGGGAAAACCGCTTCTCTAGTCTGTGAATTGCCGTGTGATGTTCTCAACGAAGGAAACGACTTACCTAGTCTAGGGGTAGTTAGGACAAGTGTTAGTGAACATGCAAGACCTGAAACAGTGTCCATGTTTGGCCGTCTTTCCGTTTTTCTGAATTTTCCTTGCTGTTGCGGAACTTCAGATTTGAAACGATTTTCGGAACTAATTTTGGCGAAAAGTACCAAAAAAAGTACCAAAGTACCAAAGTACCAAAGTAGCAAAAATTAGTTCCGCAAAAATTTAATTACCCTAGGTTGTATGTTATCGAAAGAAACAATGTCGGAGAAAATTTTCGTCACCTGCAAAAAATTTCCTCAATTTTAGGCAACATTGTTTCTACCGATAAGTTATTTGGTTAACCCTATTAAACCTGGGCTTTTTTATGTACGTTAAACTCCTGGGGGGGGGGGGGGGAAGAA
>JAOBRC010546009.1:0-11261 GCA_027575255.1 Scolionema suvaense | reverse complement strand
GTGTCAGTAGAATTTAGGTGGCATCTATTGATACTGTATTCTTGTTTTATTGGTTTTTAGAATATCGAACTGACAGTGACCGTAGAGCAGTTGAAGAAAGATATTGCTGACAAAAAGGATCTGCTAGCGCAAGCATCGTGAGTTCCTTAAAGTATGCTTTGTCTCAAACCTGGAAAACCTGGAAAATAGCCAGTTTTTAAAGTTTTGCCTGGAAAACCTGGAAAAATGAATGCTTTTCGAGATTTGAGCCTGGAAAACCTGGAAAATGTACCTATTTTGTCTGAGCTCACAAAACTGCCACTTATATGATCACTTTTTTTGCACTAGTCTGTATGTACTGCAAGCCCAGTATTCAGTAATTTTGATAGTTTTCTGAAGAGGATGGTTAGTGAAGTTACGTTGTAGAAAGCATTATTGACAGAACTCAACTTTTAGGATATAAACCTGGAAAACCATGTGATTTTGCCAACCTGACCTGGCAAAGAGTATGTTTTTTGACAGAGAATTCCTGGAAAAAGCCTGTTTTCAGCCAATTTTCCTGGAAAATAGTGCATTGGAGTTAGTGGCCACCGTGAATACACCTTTCTCCTGTCTCGGCTTGGTTTGGTAAAATACCATGATTTTAGCAGTCTGGGCACTAAATTAAAATTTTGGGGAGTTAAACTAATTCTCTTTTTCCTTGAAATATGTGGTTTGGTGTGTCGCTTTCTAGTTTCACTTTCCGGGAACTGCAGCACCTATAACAAAGTTAGTTTGTAAAGTCAAAGTTAAGCTTGCCGTTTCCACCAAGCCTAAATTTTCTTGGTGCAAAAAGCTGACAATCAATCTAGCTTTAAAATTTTAGGAATCATTTGTCACATTTTTATAATACAATAAATTGAAGTGTGTGCTTACGTCCCACCCGACTCAGGCTGAAAATCAAGGTAACTTCATATGCACAGACGAGTCTAATCTTTACCTGCTTCAAATATGAGGCCATCGATCTTCTTTGCACATGCACGCATGCTTTAAGAGCAATAAGTTGAAAACATACGGAATGAAATATCTCCTTGCCCTGCCTCGCCATGATTTTTCGAGGTCCAGCAATGCTGCTACTCTTCACCTTCATTGGCGATGAGTTAGGGCATGCACACTTGCTGAAAACACGAGACTGGAGAATCATGTATTGTGGTCCATTTTGGTGTCTGGCATCACTTTTAGCTTGTTTCTATCAGAACGCTAAAATATGTGTGGGCTAACTCTGTACCATAAGTTCAACTTTTGAGTGAGACTTTGTTGTGTGTTTGAGTCAAGCTGCACTTTGACCATTGTATCTCGAAAGCATATCAGCTCTTCACTCTATGTGTTATTCATGTTCATTCATATTTTTACCGATCAGCTCTGGCAAAAGCTTGAATATTTCATGCTATATGCACGAAATTTGGCCTCAATGCAAGCTTCTAAATTTGGTTTTCTGAAGGTAAACAACAGGTTTGTGTCAATTTCTCTATAACTTTGAGATAAAGCCTTTCGGTGATTGCTTTTCTCCTCTCCAGGCAGAGTAGGGTTAGAGGGATCCCTCCGGTAAAAAAGAAAGTTGAGTTCGATCCATTTGCCCAGACTGAAATACAAGCAAACTGCAGTTAATTGCCCGTGATTGGCAGTATTTCTTTATAAAACAGCCTTTTCATACGAACCCTTGGCACAGCTTTTCTTTGAAAATACTCTAAATTTGTGGAAAGTTTGTTCAATTTTGATTTATTGGTATAGTCTAGTTATGAAATTATTAAAGTTCATGTACTTTTTGCCGGAGGACCCCTTTAAATATGAGGAAGGTGTAAAATTTTATGGAAAAGGACCAAAATTGCCAAATCCTGATTTGACGGATAATAATGTTTGATTCCATGCTTAGACCTTTTTTTATCCAGTCACCTTTGCTGAAATCCAGCAAGTCATATTAGAAAATCGCATGTTCTAATTAATAAGTGCAATTACATAAAGATGATTGTACTGCTGGAAAATTTGTTTGCAATATTCTTATGTGTGATTGTATTTTCGTTATTTGTTTGACTCCAGCCTTAGTGGAAAAGCCTTGTAGAATGAGCTGGGCATAATCTAGCTAAACAGAGCATGCCTCTGGAAAATCGCTGAAAGTGCATGCACCAAAATAAATATGAAGGCTATAGGCATGCGTAGTTCATACTAATAGGATGTGGGTTGATAAATTTGCCTTTAACTTTTGTCTTAAGGGAATAATGATAACAACTAGCTTGTAAAATCAGGGGTTTACTTATAATAGATCTGTCTAGTTTAGTAGGAAAGGACGTCACTTTTAGAAAAGGCACACTGTTCCCTCCGATAAACGGATTCAACATGGGGCCAGAAAAAGGCCAGTTGAGGTGTCTTTGTTCATTTTTGTAGCAAAGCATTGCAGTGGACAACACTGAATGGATTTTTATGAACGTCTGTCTGAAGTCTGTAATATTAACCACAGGGACCCTAACAGATTTATTTTGTTTTGTCTATAAGTTACCTATGATTAACTGTCAATGTCTGACCTGTGAAAATGTAAATGGTTGCTGTAGAGTCTTCTTTTATTTTCTTTGTCATGGCTTGCAGACAAGCTATGGAGCAAATGGTTGAAGATCAAAGGGACAACAGAGAGCAGGTTTGTTGAATCATTCTGATGACTTCTTGGTGCTTTATTTCTCTTTCCTGGATGGCAAGGATATTGAAAAAATCTTCACTAGTTTTCAAGAAAAGTAAAGTGGATGTTTTTCTACGGAGAGACTGTTTTCTACATTAGCTAAGTATGCTATTCCTACATGAGTTTTATGGGGGTCATACATAGGCATACAGGCATGTTCATAAAGAGAACAACTGCACTTTTGTCTATGAACATGATTATCTGTTAGAAGGGAAGTAATTTTAAAATTTTCTGGGTATTGGTGGCGGTATGTGTCTCTTCCTTATATTTATTTTTTTTAAATTCTGTATTAAGCTGTATCTGCTGTATCCGCTCTTCTGCATTGGTTTTTTCGTCTCACACTATGATCAAGCTTCTGCAGTGGGGGAAGATGGTCGCAAATTTGAGGTTATACGAAACTGTGTGAATTTCATGTCAACTGGTTTAAAGTAATAGGTGGATATTTTTATAGGTGACAGATCCACACGTTCTCATAACAAATCTTTGAAATGGGCACTGATGCTGAACCAGTTTTTGCTGTTTTTCTATTTTCCTATCTCGAAAAGCAATTGTCCTCTTGCAACTTGATAATTATCTCTTTGCCTCTAAATCCATAGAATATTTAGAAAGTCTAGCCATGAGGTGTGCTTTGTATAAAGAAAGTAGAGAATGATTCTGTTTTCAACAGATATTTTATGTTTAATATTATTTTATTACAGGTAGGGCTGGAACCAGTTTCTCAAATACCGGACATGTTAAGCTTGATGAGATGCTAAGCTTTGTTGCATTATATTGTGTCTGGTCCACTGTACCAGCATGTGGAGCATTGACTACAAGGGTGTGATAGTTGACTGTGTCAGTAGTTTTTGTCAATGTTCCAGGACATTGTAGGGCAATGGAAGTTCGATTTTGTAGACTCTGAAGCCCAAGGACCAGAGTATGTGCGCAATTTGCTTTGCAGGGATCAGAATTGTCCTGGACAATCCAGCAATATGCTAAAAAAATGTTCTCAATTGTACGAAAGAGAAAGTATGCATTTGACCCTATTTCTTAACTGATCCAACTGTGGAAGAAATTGTAGATATTGATTTCTGAGTATATAGGTTTAATGAGAGATTACTGTCCCAACTTTTAAAAACGCGGAGTGTTATGATCGTTTAGATTGACCATTGCTCAAAGGAGTCAGTGATATTAGACTTTAGAAGGAATGCGGTTGCCACAGAGAAGAAGTTTACATGACGTTTTGTTCTCATATTTAAGACGAGAACGATTTGTCGTAGGACCCATCTGGGCCCAAAAGATGACTGAAATTTCAATTTCAAATGATCTGATTATCAGTTGCATTTGCTGCTTGAATTTCAGATCGGCAACCAGCTTCATTTGGAGAATTCACAGTTACGGGATGCAATTGCTGGATTGGAGGAGGTAAGCTAATCTTCTTTGCCTTTGTGTTAGAATTGACTTGATGGACTTAATTAACTCCATTTGACGTGAGTAAAGATTCTATGCTATTGTTACTGTTTATGTTATTGTTTAATTTTCTGACTGCGTTTGATCAATTTGTTATTTATTTTTGAGTATGTGTTAGCAGTGTTTTTCTTTTGATTTTGCTGCAACGTTTCTGATTGTTCATTGTTCAAGTATAATACAAGTGATTCAAGGACCGATTTACCTTCATCTTAATTTCTGTAATGGTAATCGAAACACACGTCTTGTTGTTAATATAGGAAACATGCTACTAATTACATTCAGGAGTGTGTGGAGGTGTGTGAGAACGGGATTTAGCCGGATGTACTCTATGCTGTTCCATGTCTATTGCTTCATTTTCTTTCTGATATTATTATGCTTAGAGGAGGAAACATCTTTTTGATGAACCATTGACCATTTTTTTTGTAGGAGTTGAAGCATCACAAAACTGAGATAAAAACATTGAACATTAAACTGGTATGAAGTTTTTTAGCAAATATATATATTTCACGTCCTCAATTCCGTTCTGTGTCGGTGGAGTATCATTGTTTCATAGTAGCCTGATATTGTACTCGTCACTATTCAGTCCTCACTCCATCTTGCTGTCAAAAACACTATACACTGCCGTTCATCGTTTAAAATGAAAGAATCGTAAGAAAAGCATAAAATCCTGCTGATTTTATACAAATCACATGCACCCCCTGCCTTGCTGGAATGGCTGCTGTTATTTGAGTTATATACGTCCCACAATGTGAATCAAGCTGGACACACCTTTTGGATTGTAGATAAATGGACATCTCATCCAGCCAGACCTAGAGTTGTGCTATTAGACGTTTTTTTTGCATCTCTACCTAGTTTTGAAGTTGTGCCGTTTTTATGTTGCAATTTGGAAGGGTGCATAACATCCCACTACTCTACTTTAGAAAGAATCGTATACTCTAAAGTTTATTTTTCTGCTGGAAGAGGGATGGTGAAAAGTATATATATTTTCATATAATTTCACTCATGCGATGCCATATATGGGAAAACATAGTGCAAAATTGTTGCTGATTGTTATGCTCTACAGAAGTTGTTATTGATGGTATCAATGATACATGTTGCTGAATGCCTTAATATATTACTTAGTTGAATGTTTTCATAATTGTGTTTATTTTAATCGAAGTTGTCTGTGGGTAGCAGATTGTGTCGAACCTCTTGTCTGTATTTCATTTTTTTTTCTCAAGGCTAATGCAGAAGACAAAGCTGAGAACAGCAAACAAGCCTTCGATGTGGAGCATCAGAAAATTGTGAGCACTTGCTTGTAGCCAATTTGTTAGCCTTTATGGATTAAAAGATCCTTAGATCTTGTTCTTATGCAGAATTGTGGTCTCCTAACCTGCTAGGCATTTGGCACCGTGGTGCACTTGCCACTGGCACTTTAAAAAGCTCTTCACAATACAAAATTGTACTATTCATCAAGCCTTATTACTCTATTTTGTAGCACTTCTTTCATTTCGTAGATTCCGTGTCAGTGTTTTGTTGGCTTGACATTGACATTCTGACATTGTGAACTTATTCCTGGTGTCTCTTTTGCTTAGTTACTTTAGTAATGCTAAAATGATAATGTTTTGCTTCTCTTCTAGGATAAATTAAAAGAGCTCCTTGATGAAAAGGATAGGTGAGTGGTCGTGTTTTATCTAAATTTTAATAGCATCGGATCAGGTGGATTTTTTTTTCTGTTTTATCCCAAAGCTTGTTCTTATGTGCCAAGTTCATCTCTTGGAGGAAGATCTGCATGTCTTTACCAGCTAGTTTCGCGCGGAAAGGAGCTAAGGGGAGTCAAAATAGTTCTAATAATTTGATGCGGCTGGGAAACCTGCTGTTTAGAGTCTCCGACCAACTTTTGATGGGTACATTTTTGGCAAATTTTTGGCCTAGGTTGAGGGTCTTCAGAAACTGTGAAGAAATTTGTTCACTGCACAGAGTATTTATCCTTTTTTGATATAAGCAGCGTGGATTTTTGCAACTAATACAAGCAGGTAATTTCTGCAGAGCGACTAGGTTTTAGTCTCAGTCAGCTTCTTGTATGGACATAGGTATTCTTGGACAGAACATACATAATAAGAGTAAAATGCATTATTTTTATGGAAAAAATGTTTCGAGAGGATAAGTTTTGAATTTTGAAGGAAATGGGTTGTGATGTTCTGGGGGTGTTGTTATCATGGAAGACACTGCGAGGAGTGATACATCTACTTACTATATTTGGTTCCTTAGACACACCTTGCGAATGAGGACATGTTTTGCTGATGTTCTGATGATTTTGTTGAAGATATACTGGCTACCTGAAGGGGATATATTTTTGTGTTGACTTATGTTTGCAAGTCCAGTTTTTGGGACGTTTTGCGTGGATTTATTTTTGCGAATCAGAGATTTGCAGAGAAAATGCGTAGAAGTAATTCAGCGAATAAGCATCAACAAAAGAAATAGAGACGGTTATTGACATGCACATAGAGAGAAAGAACAAGACCTCATTTTGATAAATTTTGAGTGGATTTGCAAAACTTGCAAAAATAAACCGACACAAAAAAAATCCCCTTAAGGTAGATCATGTAATGGTTGCTGACCTGACTTGCCCTATAAGTTTTGCCATCATGTGCATGCCGAAATCATTGTGGTTTTGTTTTTGGATTCCTGCTTTAGCTGAAGAGTCCTACTAAATGAGGTCTGTCCATCCGTTTATCCATCTGTCCGTCTGTCACCAACACATTTTCCCAAATAACCTCTCAATGGATTTTTCTGAAATTTGACGTCAAGGTGGCAATCTGTTGTCGAAGAAAAGTAATGGAAGTGGAATTTCGTAAAAATTTATTGTTTGGCTTGCAGTTGGCAATTTATGCCCCAAAATGGCCACTTTAAGTGTTTTTTAATAGTATTTCAAGATCCATTCATTACTTTTTCGTAATTTTTGGTGCTATGGTTATATCCATCATGCGTCATACCTGAGAAAACTCTTGTTTGATTTAGGCATGATCATTTTTATCTAAAAAAGACCGTTTTGAAGGTTCTTCAGAATATTATCTTGATCCATTCATTAGTTTTTTGTGTAGTTTTTGGTGTAAAGGGTTAGAACAATTGTAGTTATAGTATGTGTCATGTTTCTATCTTGGGAAACTCCTGTTTGGCTTGGGCGTGGTCATTTTTGTCTATAAAAGGTTATTATTGGGTTTTTTCAAAATATTTTTTGATCCATTCATCACTTCTTATCATTTTTTGTGTGAAATTTTAGAGCAATGGTAGTTATTATTATTATGCATCATTTGTCATATCTGAGAAAACTCTTGTTTAGCTTGGGCTGGTCTTTTTTGTCCAACAAAGGCCGTTTTAGGGATTTTGAAAATATTTCTTGATCCATTCGTTTATTTATTTGCAATTTTTTGTTTGAAATATGACTGGACGTTATGTCTGTATAATATTTGTAATGTACTTAGTGCTGAACTAGCAGATCTGCAAGTGAGAATGGCTGATTGGGGACTTTGAGCAAGACATGTTTATAGTGAACAGGAGTAGTTGTAAATAGCAGAGTTTGAAGAGTGCGTACAGAGCGAAGACACATTGATATAGTTGTGTGAAAGGAAGCATTAATTTGTGATTCTCTGTTGATGAATAGAAAGTACAATTGCAGGACTGTAGACATTGAACTTCGATAGTAGAGCAGCAGATTTTACAGAAACTTAGTAATACTTTATTTATGTGATGGGCAATTATCATATCTGAGAAAACTCTTGTTCCCCTCCAATATTTTGAACTCTGTTCTTTACTGTTATATAGTTTTGGTGAGAAAGTAGAGGGCAATAATAGTTATGCTATGGAGCATGTGTCATACCTGGGGGGCGTTGCTATTTTTGTCAAAAAATGTCCCCTTTAGGGATTTTTTAGAATATTTCTTGATCCATCCATTACTTTTTTCCTTTTTTCTGGGAAAGATAATAGCAATTGTAATCATGTAATGGATCACGATCACACCTGAGAAAACGCTTTTTTGGCTTGGGCATGGCACTTGATGTCCAAAAATAGTTATTTTCGGTTGTTTTATGGTATGAGCCTCCATAGACATAGGAGTTATTTATGGTTATTATTGGCCGTTGGTGGTATTTCATTTTTTAGTTATGGTGTGAGACTATGATTCATCGCTAAATTTGTGGGATTTCACTAATTCAGTGACTTGTTATGGTTGGAACGCATACCCCACACACACAACGAAAATGCAATGTATGCTTGCTGACCAGCTCATGCACCTTCCAACACACAACTTAAGTTATGTATGAAAAACCCATGGGAACCATCTTGCTTGATGTCAAATTATACAGACTTTATTATGTTTTTAAGCTTTAACTTTTGTAATTTGTGTTGTTGTTGTAAATTTTATTGCAGGGAAAGGAAGGACGTTGCAAAAGAAAAGGACTTAGTGAAGCAAGAGCTTGAGGTATTTGGTATATCAGATATGTTTTAGTGTCCTGTGCAGTACCATCACATCAGGTGAGTCGCTTGATAATCACAACGGAAACATCTCATACAGAGCTACATTGTCAAGCCTGCTCTGCAGGCTGGGTCATTTGAGGCGCGCAACTACACTCGCGCACCTCCACACGCCCCTCAATTTCGTAACAAGTGCTGTTCATTGCGCGCCTTGCTTCTTCTCAGTTGTTGTGCAACTTCAAAGTTTCACACGGCAGTCTTCGAATGTTTTTGAAATACCAGAACATTAACAAAAGTGTCTCAGCTGCACTCATTTATTATCTAGCTGATCTTTGTTTCAGATCAGACTAGACATCTGATTTGTGTATCGATGTTTGATATGCGCGTAATCAGAGATACACTGATGATCTCTGGTATTTGTGTGGGTTGAATGACGTTGTTTCTACCATTAGTTCATTTGTGACAATGATCAAAATACACCTCGCGTTAGTGTTAAGTCACAAGCGTCTCGTAATGAATTAGCCTACGGAAAATGCGGTAAATTTTCTTTGAGAGTGCACACAGGAGTAAAATTTGGTCCCCTTCTTTATTAGCCATGGGAAAAGCACAAAGAATATCTCAGATCGATTGGTTTACAGAATCATTGAACTCGATCTGACCGCATCGGTAACTTGCGCATGGGTACATCTGGTTGTTCAAAGTTCACCATCTCACAAGATTTTCAATCCTACAAAATCTGTAGAGACTTCGCTAAATATAGGCTCTATAAAACACTGTGCCCACCAGTTTCATCCAATGTGACACGCGCCATAGGCAAGCATGCCAATAATAACTTTTGGACTACTGAGAACTTAAAATTAAAATTAGAAACTGCAGAAATGTTTTGCTGCAAAAAACTTTTCTTTTATGTAGCTTCGACTGAAAATATTAATCCGGGAAGAATTTCCAAAGCAAATTTGAAACTGTGGTCACGGTTGCAAATCTTACATTATTAATCGTTGTTGATTTGCATGCATTTCTAATGATTACAACCACACACTTTCCTGGCTTTCAGAATGAGCAATCCCATTCTCTGGGCTAATTTAGTCGCAGATGTGAAATTTAGTATGTCGTGGACCTGCCTTGGAAGTCTTCCTGGTGTTATGATAGCTATGGCCCGAGTGAACATAATGATAGCATGGGGCCATTCACATAGTACGTACGCACTTAGGGGGGAGGGGGGTTCTTGAAAAGCGTACGCTTGCGTACGAGGGGGGGAGGGGTCAGCCGAATATGTACATACGCATAAAATATTTTTATAGCAGTTTCACTAAGGGCGTTACAATATAAATACTTTCGTAAATCGTGTTTATCCTCTCGCCTGTGCTTTATTAAAGGCTGCTGGGTTTGCACGATATTGATCAACGTGGACTAGTGCAGTTCCATTCGTATATTAAGTCACGGAACACACTGAACTGCTTAGGTCAGACTGGGAATACTAGCTGCTTTCCAGAAATGTTAGAGGACGACGGAAACTGAAGAATCTCACAACGACGACGAGCCAAAGCCGATGAAAGATGAACCAAATGGTGAATAGTGATGAAAGAATACCAATCTTCAAGAACATTTTTGAACTTCTGCAGGGGCCGTTTATGGACATTGACGTTTGATTTGTGATCATAGCAGAAAGTTTAATCAGTCAACGTTCCGTTCAAAGTTTTATGCTAGTATATTCCATAGCATTAATTTTTCATGCTTTTTTTATTTAAAAACGTACCTTTTTGGACGTTTCTCTGTTCGTATGTCCTTATGTAACAGTTGCGAATCAGCTATTTACGTATGAATAATGCCATTTTGGTGCGTACGTACTATGTGAATGGCCCCCATACGCTTCTATGTGCATATTGAAACCTGCGCATGCGCAAAAGTATATTTGGCATTATTGATACCCACAAACAAAGG
The DNA here is from genome assembly GCA_027575255.1 of Scolionema suvaense. Classification (NCBI taxonomy): domain Eukaryota; kingdom Metazoa; phylum Cnidaria; class Hydrozoa; order Limnomedusae; family Olindiidae; genus Scolionema; species Scolionema suvaense. The sequence continues at coordinate 733 of JAOBRC010546009.1, read as the reverse complement.
GTTACCTAAAGTTGTCTGGCTAGCACAGAACAATAATGGAGGAGTGTAGGCAAATTCTATATTTTTTGCTAACATTCCCCACTTTCACAGTCTTTAAAGTTAAGCGCATCGGTGCACCGGTGCAGGCGTGTGTAAGGTTCGCACTCCGACGTGTGCAATTCAAACTTCTACACCAGCGACTTTACCTTCGTGCGTTTAGCGCGCCTAAGCTACGTATCCAGCGTACCCTGTAACGCGCCAGGAAATTTTATATGACCCAGCCTGGCTCTGAGAGTTCAAACCAGAAAAATTAAAATCTGAAAGACTGAATTGGCTGCATGGACAAACTGGATATTAAAGCCAGAAAGGTCATGAATTGTTTGACTCAATCTTTCTGCATGGGAGAACCCATGCAAGTTGCGAGTAAGAGGCCATTTTTGGAAAGAGGTTATTTTTAGAAAAGTCCATTTTTGAGAAGAAATTTCAAAAGCTCCTCAGCCCAAACATCAGACCCTCTTTCCTGTTTGATTATTTGCTGTCAAAGTTATGTTTTTCGTGCATACAGGGTGTTGACTCTGCAGAATATCAAGAGTACTTTCCCTCCCCTCTACTTCGCAGCAGAAAATTATCAATTTCATTCCCCCTCCTTTTTGTAGTTACCCCCTGGCAAATGTTTTTTTAATCTCAATGACAAATGTATGAATAATTCATAGTATGTCACCCCCCCCCCTTTATGAAGGGGGGGGGGGTGGAC
>JAOBRC010545898.1:0-11261 GCA_027575255.1 Scolionema suvaense | reverse complement strand
CCACAAATTGTCCATTGGCGAATATATTTTGACCAAGGTTGTAACAAACGGGCGGGAGACTTGATACCTTTGCACACAGATAATTATGCATGCTGCCTTTACGACCGCCAATAAACCAGGGGGTTCGCGCAGAGCTACTGTTCCCAAAAGACAAAGGTGTTTAAGCTGAATGTGAGCAAGGATCCCGCAAGGATGTAGAAAGAGCATTCTTGATGTGAATACTTGGATAAGCATTCGTACTCACGCTGTGATGCTTGCCATCAATCCTAAACAGTCCTCTTGCTCGGCATGAATTTGAACAGACAACCCCCTGACTGCTCAATGCGTGGAATCTTGAACAATAAACTTGTGACGTCGCCAAAGCCAGGAAGAACGTTGGTTGGTTGTTATTTTTGTATTTCGAGCCCAGATTACCGGACAGTTGTCCAGGACAGCTCGGGAAACACAATAGGATTTGAATAAGTGTATTTATGGAAACGCAAGAGTTACAAGTCGTCACGCTTCGCGCTCCCTGTCAGTCGATCTCGATTTTATGCTTGTTCCCGTGTGTAGAAGCAAGACGACTGATCAAGTCAACATTTTTGTAATGAGCGCCCCGGCCTGAATGAGCGCCCCCCTCAAATGAGCACCCCCTTTGAAAGGTAGAAAATTAAATGAGCGCCCCGTCGCTCATTCAGATAATTACGGTATGTACATTTTCAAAGGAGTGGTACCCCTAGACAAAAAAGAAGAGTCTCTGGGCACGTCGATTGACAAGCACTTTCATGACGAACTGTAAACACGATCTCATCTAAACGATATATTTAATAAATATGAGAACAGCCGTCATCAGCAAGCAGCAATGGTCGCAAACCACAACATACCAACACGATTCAAAGCGATCAAGTCCCATGTAACATTCTGACTGGACTTCTTTACTTGTCTCAGGAAGTAACCCAACCTTCCCTCCCACCAACCCCACCCAACAGTTGCGAAACATCCAACGACACCAGCAACCAAGCTTAGTTATCTGACAACTTTGTATATGGCTTTAAATAGGCATAGAAACAAGCAAAGAACATCAAATCAATGAATATCATCACTATACGGATACATGAAAAGTGGCAAATTTGACGTTTTATTTGTTTTTATCTATGACCCACCACCCTGACCCAGCCCAACAGTTATGAAACATCCAAATACACCAGAAAGCTACCTTGACCCTATCTGACACGAGCTTTTTTGAGCTTCAAAAATGGGGGCGGGGCGACTTCTCCATCCTAATTTCTCTTCTAGAATAGTTAATGAAGCTAAAACTTGGTAGTACGTTCCCGTAACCCTAAAAGATTTCAAAAAAAAAAATAGGTAGAGTTGTTTCTCGCCCTGGCTCCGTGAGACATGACGTCATACAAAATCACATTTAAAATTGCTCATGTTTTGCCCGACTTTGCCCCAATATCACATTTTTGCCTATAAAAACCCAAAAATTGCTTCAAATTTGATAAAATGTGTTTTATTCGGTTAGTTTTACCGTTTTACATTGTTTTTTTTAGCATTAAAACAATTTTCACTTGAAAAATTCGGACTTTTTGGAGTTTTCAAGTTTTAGGAATTTTCGACCCATATTTGGAAATTAGCCCAAATCACGGTCCCTAAAAAAATTTTCTCCGCGATATATGGCAGGGGGGCCAAAAAGTCCCCCCTCCCCCACGTCAGATAGGGTTAATCATCTGGCAACACTGTGCGAGGCTTTAAACTGCCATAGATCTAAGCAAAAAGCATAAATCAAGGCATATTATCACTATACAGATACTCAAATTTCAAACAATCATTGCCAAAAATCTTCCCGAAAATGAGCTTGGGGAAGATATTTTGGCAATGATTGTAGGGGTGATTTTGGTGTGGTTAGGTGTAGTTTAGGGGTTGACTAGGTGTGCTTAGGGGCTTTCGAGGGGTGGCCAGGGGTGGTCTAAGAGTACCTCTCCTGATTATGTATCAACATAATGCCACACTAATTTACCTTGTTCTTTAAAGACAAGTCAATCACAACAAAGCCTTTGATTACGTTTGCGTGCTACAGTAGACTAGATCATGGTTCTTCGTGATAAAGACGTGTTGAGAAGTAGATAATTTGTAACAGAAAGGTAAGTATAGAGAGCACATACTTCGGCCTACAGTTTTTTTGTCCAGGACATGTAGTAAACACCAGCTCATCTGAAGGGACAAAATATTCAAAATTGTGCTTTCCACGTCAGAGGAGACATTAAAAACAAGCTATTTAAAGAAAACGTAACTCTTTTCAACCATCGAATGAAAATCAATTCCTTTTTTACAATTCTAAAGTGACATATCCCTGAAGTTCTTGGTCGTGATAGTTTCTTGTCGCCATCTTTAACTGCACAGAGCCTGCCTGTCGGGTGTTTTCATCAACTGCCGTGTAAAGTCTGAAAAGCGAAAAATCGATATATGCTGCGTTAATACAGCAATGGCTATGACTTTATCGCTCATGACATATTTGGTTTATTCAAAATTACCAAGCTGTTTTTCCACACAGCGAATTTATGCATAGTGGATGAAATTAAAGATATATATAGTAAGGCCCCTGGGAAAGAATATACAATAAAATCTGCAATGTCCTGATACAGGTTCAGCGTTTAGATCTTACATGCTACAAATATCTTATCTAGACAGTGCCATCACAAACTTCATGCTGCGTAAAAGTGCTTCTTTGATTCGGCAGTGCTTCTTATCGACACTTCTAAATTTGACATGATTATTGAAAGTTGTTACATGCGCATGTTTGACGTTCTCAACGAAATATTCGGGAGAGAAGGTAATTCATCTCTTACCACTCCTTTTAGAACATTAGGTGTAGCACACTTGTATGTAAAAATGATGAGTGCGACAAGGATTTCTCCTCATACTGCGGTGATTCTGATACTTCGGGAAAAGCTAGCATTGATATCACAATCACTTTCTCTGTATTTGTTGAGCATATCTGATCTACGACGGGTAAAATATGTCTTTCAAATTTTAGTATGAAAGCAACCATAATATACGTACATAGCATCAATAACGTCCTAACTCCAGTCCACGTTCATGTCTTCATGCAGCGTGAGTTTGGTTGGTAATACTGAGCACGACATGGGAAATTTAACCCTAGTTGCTGCGGTGGGGGGGGGGGGGGGGCAAATTGGTGGTTGTTTGGAGATAACTTCTGAACGCCTTACTCTGGAGTAATGAAATTTGATGACTTTTAATATTTCTTTATAGCACATTTGCACAGCAAATTTCAGCTCTATACGTTAAGTGGTTCATAAGATATCACGGTTTTCTGAAGGAATTCCTAATTGTAATTATGCTGACGTCAGCATTAATGATGCAATAATTATTGACAAATCTATGCATATTTTAAAACTTCAATAGTTCCCCTATAAGTACGTGCCTTTGGTTTGGGTTTGGCTGCTGTGGTTTTTGAGAAAAGTGTGGGGAGTGCCCCTCCCCCACAGGTGTCGCTTGATCCCTCAGCAACTAGGGTTAAACGAGTAAAACCGTTTTATCAATTAACTCAACAGGTCATGAACAATAAGAACTCATCTGTGATATTTTCGGTCGACGGGTGAAGTACATTTAGCGGCTTTTACTTGTCGAACATCACTTTAATACGTCGGTGTGACCAAGGAATTCACGGGAAAGGAATTCATCCCTTAAGTTTTTTGATAGCCTTTTTACGGCCCTTTCTTCCCTTCTTTTTAACGCACCATTGGAGGTCTTATGTCAGCCACGAAACAAAGCCGATAGCTTTTTCGCATGTTATCCTCTCAGTTTGTCTAAAACACATATTGCAACTAAAACGACGCTTTTTATATTCAAAGTTCGGAAAAATAGCTGGAGCTAGCAAGAAGTGGCGCCAGACTACCGCTCTTCATAGCTAAGAATACAGAATAACTTGGTGCTAACCTGCATAATTTATTCTCCCATTTGCATCGGAATTTGACATCCGGAGCATCTCGTCAATTTCTTCCTCAGTTAGTTTATCTCCCAGATGGCTCATAATGCGCCTCAGTTCATTGTTAGTGATCATGCCGCTCTTTTCCTCGTCAAACATCTACAAAAGTAGTCACGTAGAGGTTTTGAAGAGATATTCCAGCAATTGTTTTTAGAAAGAGCAACAAGAAAGCAAAGAAGATTCAGAAATTTGATGGAAAAAAACTCAAATCTACAATCCTGACACAGCATGCCGTCTAACCAATACGACCAGCATACGTTTCCACATTCCTCGACTTGAAATGTTGAGCTGAGATATCGATATATAAATTCAGCATTCCAATATATGTGAGTAAGTTTTATCAAGTTACTTGGTATTGAAGATGGGGGAAGGTTGGAGAGAGGTCGTTCAGACCAAAGCCTTTTCTACTTTTGAGGTAGTAGTGGTTGCCTCGTGTTCAGGTCTTGGTTCGCTGCGTTTTGCTTTTATCAGGGAGGTATTTTCCGTTTAATATTTTTTTTTTTTGGGGGGGGGGCGGGTCGATATACTCAGATGGCAAAATAAATCGGGTAAAGCTCACCTTTCACAGGGCAACCAACTGACAAAGGTGTTTTTCGCCTTGTATGTGAGGTGTTATCTAACTGATCAAGCGGTATAAATGTTTAGCTAAATTTTATCGCAAAATCTTGTGATTAGTAAAGCCCCCCATAAATTACGTCCCTGTTTAGGCACTTCCCAGGGTTAGTCGAATCGGCCAAGGAAGTTAAAATTCGGCCAAAATACGCTTTAGTCTACAAATACAAGATATGACATGAGCATAAAATTAAATTTTTGATTCAATGCGCTAAATTGTCGTGATGTCATAAATCTGGTCCAAGCATCAAGGCGTTATTGAATGACATATGAAAACGCAAATAACCACCAGACGAATGCTTCCAATGGACTAAAGATACAGGCAATTGGTGACCGATGATCTACTGTGTTATCCGACATCTGGATAAAACTGACATTTTATGTAGTTATTTTTATAGGCCTGTGCCTTTAAGTACTTGATATGTTTTGTTTTGCTAAGTGTCTTTATGCTCTCATAGGTACCATCTACCAGAAGGACCTACAATCTTGGAAAAAATATATTTCGACATAGCGTCAAAAATGACATATTGCTAACCCACAAATAAAAGATTATTGAACGAAGGAAAAGCGGCCCAAATGAGGGAGGGTGAGACATTCTTGGTGAGTGGGATTGCGTAAGACGGTTTTATTTATCAAATTTCGAAAAACAGTACTTTGGATGCATGCACAATTGCACAAGGCTTGCTCGAGCCTCAAAACGGGCGTGTACTGATTTTTTTTTTATTGCAGCTGGATCAATTAAAACAGACCTGCTGGCCCGCCTGCTGGTTCTTCAATAACGGAGAGCAGGAAAATGTCACATCGCCTTGCTGCTTAATGGATACCTACTTCGTAGAATAAATGAATTTTTTTAGCGGTTTTGAATAGCATTTGATTCTGCAAGCAAAAAATATTTATTTTGAATTTTGCTAAAAAATAGCCTTTGTGTAATATATTTTGTCCAGGATAGTAGCTCTCTTAGAAGATATCCATGATCCAAGATGAGCAGGTTTGAGGTTAAATCCAGATGTAACCTCTAAGCATGACATCTAACTTCACAGAAATAAGAATGTCCTGTTTTGCTTATGATAAAAAATCGAACTCCGACGGGATTGGATCATATGATGATAAAGGCTTCAGAATGGAGATTGAATGAATACTAGGAGCTTAGAAAGAATGAAAAAAACGCTAAATCTGGCTTCATTACGTTTTGAGGCGAGCCCTAATTCGCAAACCTTACGTATATGGATAAGCGCAGCATATTGGTCAGTGATATACCTCGAGGAAATTAAAAAAGGCCATTAATAGCTTACTCTACGCCTAAATTTTTTTACGTTCTTTTTTCTTTTACAACATAACGGTTACTTCATTTTGAGAGCGTTTTGAAACCTGGACGGCTGACTTAACGCCGACCAAACCCATGCTGTGCATGCTTGTTCACTTCTGAATTCAACTATTCCCCTAAACTTAAACTATCATGGGCAATTGATAATCTGGAACTTATATGTGCTTTTTCTATAAGCTGGGACTTCAAAAAATGAGTTAATTGTCAACTATCTTTTTGAGAAATTGCAGCTGCTCCCATTGAAATCTAAGTCTAACTGCATTTGCTCAACATACGTTGATAAACAAACTATTCTTCACAAGCTCTTATAGCAACAATCTAACCTTGAAAGCCTCGATCACGTCCTCCTCAGTGTCATCGCTGCTAATAATATTCATCAGTATCTCAGCGAATCCTTTGAAGTCAACAAACGATTCATCTACAAAAAATATATAATACAGTTGCCTAATATTATCTATTTGATTCTATAATGATTCATGTACCCCCGAAAGGAGCAATGTCCAGGGTAGGACCGAAATTGTAAAAAGGTTTATTCAATTTTTTTTTGTTTTTTGAGAAACCGTCGATTTAATTCAGCTTCCCCGAGCATAAGACATGCAGACATCTAATTTAGTGTTGAAAGGAATGCCTCGGGTCTTAAAGCAGTCATAACACTAATGCAATAAGTGGCATATCGATCAGAAAGCACCATAAATGGTAAAAAGAACGCAGCAGCATGATGATGAAAACACAAAAACTTAAAGGTTAGCGTTTCAGTTACTAGTAGAAGCTGGCTTTGTCTAGAGCCTTTTTGTATTGCAGCTGCCATACTGAGCTACCTTCATGAAAGTCCTGAGTATAAAAATCTTCATTGTCTTGTTGATCCTTACTACCTGCTAGTATTTATCATAGGAAATATTGAAAGCAAAACAGACTTCACACTGCAGAGTTCATTTACTTCTTAAAACTAGCACTCACACATCAACTTCAACGAATCACGGCACATAGTAAAATGAAAGATTCTTAAGCCTTATGTATTCAATGGAAGCAAAAATATATGTAGAAATATTCTCTTAGTGCACATGACAAAACAACAAACAAAGAAACAAAAAAGACGGTAAAAATCAGAACCAGAACAAGATTCTTCATCCTACCCACCATTATCACCATATTGAGCGATCAGTTTATCGCATTCTTCACATGTTACGTCTTCACCAAGTACTTGCAGTATATCGAATAAATCAAGGCTTGCAATACGAGTGTTCATATCTTCCTTGAAAATGCTGAATGCGTGCCGGAGCCCTGAAAAAATAGAGAATAAGAAATTATTCTGTTGCAGAAGGTATCTTGAAAAGCCTTTGCAGATATTTACACGTTTATAATCTGGAACAAGAGAAAGCAGCACTATCGATGATTTCTCTAAGGTCATGTATTAACAGCAATAGCACAGTTTCTCGCTCATTGTTTGTAGAAATTATTCGCTGATCTACAGTGTGCGGCGCCTTTTCGTCAGTACTTGGTACATTCTACTTTCCTGTTGACTTGACGCTGCTGGTCTTTTAGAAACTCGAGCAAGTTTGACCTCGACTCGTTGGAGCATAATTTTTCTTTAAATTTTAGACCTTGAATGGCACATTATTGGTGTTTATTTGGAGGAAACCGCAGACTGTTCTGAAATTGACTGTCAAGCATGGAAATGAATTACCAAGCAGGGCGTGGTTGATGGCGAATACCTGCGTCCAAATATTATGCAAATAAATCAACAGGTATTATGTTGCACATTAACTTTCTGCTCACCATTTCAATCCTAGTCAAGCTAGGTCTCACTGAATCCTTCCTTCATTAACTTATTGGGATTTCGCTGTATCACCAGCAACCTGAGGGATTCTCACCATCCAGCTTGCGTTTATAAAGCAACTATGTCATCAATTACTCCTTTACAAGCCGTCAAACTGAATACTTTGAATTGCATTCGAATAAAACACTGTGTACACTTTTTTGTGAGCACCAGTAAATCGAAATGGGCCTCGGTGTTGCCTAAATTTTTGGCGATTCCAGCCTCAACTGATGCTTGCTTAAGTGGTGCCTATGTAAATCATCACTGAATCATCTAAATTAGTCAAAGCAGGGCTTCAAGTGAACTTGTCAGACTTTTGTGCTGAGAATACTCTCGTTTTTACAAAAAGCAGTGAAATTATAAATTATGATTTAGTAGATGCGTTCTCTGCTCATTGCTTCACTATCACTCAGTGCTACAACTACCCACATAAATTTTGGTACAAACCCTACCCCTCATTTCAATATAGTTAAAGGCATGTGACATCCAATTTGAGTTACTAAACTGATAGAACAACATTGAAATGGGGGAAGGGGGTCTTTGCTTCACTTTCTACTTGTGCCAATATATCATGTGAATTCTGAATTTTTCGGATGAAAAAGAGGATTTCTAGTCAAATAATGTCTTGGTATCTATTATACGTACATTTTTGATGTCAAGGTATCATAAGCTATCTGTAGATGGGATCAGGTTTGAATCCTGGTGATGGATTGTCTGGTAGGCAAATAGCGTGTTACACGAAAACAAACGTCACACATGTTACATTACACGCAACACTCAGTGTAACACTAGACCCATGAGGCCCACATGGTCCTGTGCAGCCATAGAATACTGCTGTTTTCTTGGGAAAATGTCTTCATTTTCAACAAAGCATGTACATGAATCCTTCTTTCTTCTCACCTTGTGCCTCATGCATAAAAGTGTGTTGTTGTTACACGCGTAACACCTATTTTTCTATAAAAAAGATTTATATATGTTCTTTAAGTACAAAAGATGGTGTTACATGTGTAACACTGGGCAACAAGCTCTATAACAGAGGTTGCGAAGCTTCTAGAAGATGCTTGTAGATGCTTTATACTCTACAGATGATGCTGCATAGTGTGGATTGCTTTGCAGTTGTTTTTAACCAGCATTGGCAATGGTGTTACATGTGGTGGTCCCTGAAGGGTTCACGTGTGTTATATATATATGTTACGTGTGTTACATGTGTTACATATTCAGTTATGTTATTGCAAAATATGTTGCTTTGCACCTGCAATTTTCCTCATATTCAAGGCCAATCCTTATTCATTTTTAGATTTCAAATTCAGACAACTATATATTCACATAAATTTTGGCACAACCCCCTCTCCCCCATTTCAATGTTGTTAAAGGCATGTGACACCCAATTCGAGTTGCTAAACTGATAGAACAACATTGAGATGTGGGAAGGGGGGTCTTTGCTTCACTTTCTACTTGTGCCAATATATTATGTGAATGTTTGTAGCTTTTACTGAGACCCTACCCAGCTTAGCCTTAAGGGATTTTCGCGCTTACCAGTAGCAGCCAGTGGGACTCGAACTTTCGACTTTGTGTGCACAAGGCGACCGCGCTACCACTGAGCCATTCAAGAGCCCTAAAGGTTAGGGCGGATAATGGCTGCTCATTCCTCTGGTGCTTAGCCATTGGTTAGATATTTGACGAAATCGAGGCTGATGGTGCTTATAGCGATCGTGCTTGAAAAAAAAGCGTGTATACCACAACCGTAAAAACTACTCATGATTGAAGTACTTGGTGCTCAGAATCCGACTTAGGCTGACGCCTATTGTTTGATTCAAGGAGGGGCTTGTATATATGTCGGACTCCGAAGCGAAAAGTGGTTCTACCTGTCTGACACAAACTAGAGCGAACTTACTCACCAGCCAGCATTTTGTCCGTGGCTTCGTTTTCCTGAAATAAATATGACAAGGTTCGTGATAGAACAATGTTGTACAAATTTCGAGATGAAAGATTGCCTTGAACATTTGTAGTCTAAAGGATATCTTCAGAACTCCATATTTCTTCTAACGTTTTGTTCTGTGTGGCAGTAGCAGTGACTGAATGTGTTAAATGCGCATAAGGATCACGTTAAAACTAAATAATCACATTGAGGCGTAGAAACAAACCTGATCTGCCTCGCAAACTTCTGCCTCAGCATCGTTCAACAGTTTCTGCCCAAACTCGTCAAATTCGATATTGTCCAAGTCATACCCTTGTCCTGATTTGATATGATGTTCAGGTGCATCTGGATCTAGAGGTACCCGTTGCGAACGGTCGTCTCGACGGTCAATCTTTGTCTGTAAGGTAAAGCGGATTGCCAAAATCAGGAAACAACCCTATTATAACATGATCTGCAATCGCTCATTTGGTTTATGTGCAAAGGACAGACTTGAGAAGGCCGGAGTTTACCTGAAATTTATAGCATGCTAACTTTGATATAAAGATCGTTGTCACGATGGCTAAGAACACTGCCAGTATGACTAGTGGAGTTTTTTTCTTCTTAGTTAAAGCACCCTGACAAGAATGCTTGCTTTACACCAAAAACAAAGAGTGCCTTTAAAGTGCTTAGCACTCTTTAAATTTGCCGTAGGCAATCTAAAGTGAAACTGGCACCATTTTCATACGCAGAGATCGGAATGGCCCCTGGGGAAAAAAGCTATCGAACTTTAACCCAATCTCTGCTGGGCTTTTCTCGGGCTTCCCAACTCTGGGATGGGATCTGGAATTTAAACTGCTGTATCTGTGGTAATGAAATCTTGCATGTTCATAGAGCAAGTATAGGAAAACATTTGGCGCTGCTGAAAAATGCTGACATCATCAATTATTTATGACAACATGCATGTGTAGTAATTTTCAGCCCAAAACAGCTATTTTTAAAACTGATCTAAAACCCAGTGGAACCTCAAAATCTTTCAAAACTATTGCCCAAACTGGGAAAAGGAGTTGCATGAGAGTTTCAGGCTCATAACACTCCATTTTATATGGTTTTCTAGTGATTTAGCATAAAGAATGCATAAAATGGCCTTACCACCTGCTAGTTCGGTTCAAGATATCCAGATTTCAAAAACTATATATTTCCTCAAGAATATGTTAAATCTCTGGAAAGTCACAAAATTACGGTGCGAAATGTTTACCCGTTAAGGACATATCAGCAAACAACCATTAGGGGGAATTCGCCCTCCCCAACAGAAATAGGGTTAATCAAGACTGACATAAAATAGGTTCGAGTTCAATTTCATCTGCAATAAATTTTTGTCATCTCACTGACGCCTGGTAGAATACAGCAAGATATAATCCTGATCCACCAGACAAGTGAAATAAAAATAGAATAAATGAAAGTCCGAAAATAAACATCTCTGCATCCAGAAATTCCAAAACGTCAGAGAATACAACAAGTTCTTAACGTTTCGATGTTGTTCCAACATCTGATCACAAACAGTGAACTGCTGTTCCTTCAACCAGCAAAATATAGCAAACACTTCATGACAAGCCATCAGTAACAG
>JAOBRC010545787.1:0-11261 GCA_027575255.1 Scolionema suvaense | reverse complement strand
ACATTAGAAACAGTGTCTGGAAGCTTCTTATGTTGTTCCTAAGTTCATACTTGCTGGTCTTGTGTTGCAGATTGATGTGTTTGAATTTGTAGGGCCTTCTTCATGTTGGAAATAGCGATGCTCTTTTCAGAGTGGTGGGCTGTCATTCTAGTTCACTTGCCCGTCGCATGCAGGCCTTAATTTAGCATTGATTTGCATGCGATTATCACACCCAATGCCCTCAAAATCTGTATAATAAATGCCCTTTTCTTTTAAATTTTTCTCTATTTATGCCAATTTGTGATGATTGTGATTTTAAAAGTGCCCTCTTCAGGAAAGAACGCACGCTGCCCTAACAAGCTGTAATATGCCCTGGCATGTTCTGCCGTGTGTAATGTGGGAGCAGATGTATCCACTGTTCTGACTTCTGTGTATATGAGTCTATTGAAAATTACGACGATAATCATGATGAGAAGTTTTTTATGAATTGACCACCTGATATCAGAGGGGATTTTAGGGCAAAATATGTAGCTTCTGGAAAACTAATGGGTGCCCAATTTCAGTCACGTCCAAATAGGGCAGCCTGATGAAATTTTGTCATTGTCTTGCATCCCAGAGTGAAAGAAAGAGAGAAGAGCTTTGGAATCTTCTACAAGAGAAATACTTCGCATGAGGTACCTATTCAATGCTTTCTTGAAGGCCCTATAAATAAGAATTCTAACAAACTATAGCATAGTACCTAATCTATTTTGGTTCCAATTTTATCGCTGGCCGAAGTGTTATCCATTTTTGGAGAAAAAATGCTGACTTCATCAAAAAATGTACTGATTAGGGCAAATTTTTTCTATTTTTAGAAACTACATGCAAAGGACTATATTCAGTCCAAGTTTCAGCTTCATACCGGCTCTGGTTTAGATTTTAACCGGGGGGGGGGGGTAGTTCTTAACACACACCCCTCTCCTGCTGAAGCCAACGTACATAAAATAGCTTGCAAAAAATAGGGTTAACACCTTACTCCAAGAACACCCCTTTTAATAGTTTTTGTATTTATTAGTGAATTTATAGTAATCACATTGTTGACTGCATCTCCATTTTGCTACAGATGAATATCAGTAATTAGGTGCTCCATTCCTGTCATGTGAAGTGTTGTGGCAGCAACTAGCATGGGACAAAAGCTCCAATGACCTCTCTGCTTGGTTTCTGTTCTGCTAGTCTCATTGATGGGAAGAATAAATTCCTCTCATCTGTTCATCGTCTGCATGTTGAGTCTATGAGGAATGGTCTATATAAGTAAATTTCTTTTATGTTGAGTTTTATATTTTCCCAGTAAAAGTTTTGCCTCTTGCTTGCTGAAGTAGGGCTAGTTTGGCCGAATGCCGAATTTTTGTATCATCCCAACATCAACTGAGTATCATCAAATTATTGCAGTACTTGCTTTGCTTACAGCTGCCATGAGGCACTCCTTGGAAAGGAGTTAAAGGAACAATTTTGCTGAAAGAATCTGCCTCCGCCTCGAAATGAGATTGATGTGTGAACTTAACTTTCTTTTCTGTATTTATGATGCACTACAAGATCAAATACGTGAAATCCAAATTTACTGAGTGAGCGCTACGTTGTTTTTGTCCTTCCTTTATGTAAATTGTGTTGGACTTATTCTCGGAGTGCTATGTTGTACCCATACTTGGTAGAAATCCTTTCTGGATTAATTGAGTTGTTCTTTTTAGGGAAGCAGTTTTCAACTTGATCATGCTTCTGAAAGTTTGGTTCATCACGCATCAAGACAAGCTTTCTCCGATTCAATTTTGAGGTAAATACTTCTTGTGATATTGAATTCTGTGCTTGATATTGCATTTCTCTTTCCAAATTTCCGTACAAGATTCCCATTTGTTTACAAAAAAAATTTTGTACTGGTTTTAGGAACAAAGAAGGGTCTTATTTTGTCACAATCAGGTTGTTTACTGTGCTTCTATAAGGCTACGACATTACCATCTGATCTAAAGGTTGGTTTACGGTGTATGCAGCCATCTCAAAACATGCGCTTCTGATGAAGCCTACTCATAATCAATAGTCCAAGACATCATTGGTCCATAGCAGTTTGAACCATGAGGTGTTGAAAATATAAATAATATTAGTGTTATGTGAAGTATCTCACTGTTGTCAACTCACCAGCAATTACCCTAGGACCCAGTCCTCGAATTTCGCCTGGGCAGTCGGCAATTGCCGAGTCATTTGCCGGAGCATATTACTAAATCCTGCTTTCGCCTCGACATTTTTTATAGCCAAATTTCATAGCCAAAAAATAAAAAATTAATTTTTCTTGAATAAAAATTAATAAATTTATTTGACTAATTAACTTGATAGACTGTTTGTATTTACTTGGTTTTGCATGTTCTGGTAAATATATTATTGGACTTGACTTGACTTGGTGTTAAGTCAATTGGCTTGCACCCTACTGTCGATCGCGCTCCAGTGAATCGTAACTACGGCCTCCATTTTGATTTAGTAGGTTCTAAGAATCTGATTGGTCCATACAAGCTGACTTCCAAGAACACGGTAGCACTTTCCTTCGCAAGGGCAAGCATTCTTAAAAAAAGTTTGTAAGTGAGCATAAGACAATCATCAGTAGTCACATCACTGCTGTTTTGCAATAGCACACCCGATCAGTTGGCAAATAACTACAGGCTCAAAAAATATTTGAAGGCCTCAAATGCACCTGTTTGTGTAGGTACCTCCCTGAGGTAGGTAACGCTGGCCATAGTGTCATTTCTTAAGGAGGGAGGGGTTAAAGATTTGGAAAAATGGCCTTAAGGGCCATGTTGTGAAGAGGGAAATTGTATTCTGACTTGCTGTTTGAGATTTGTGTTGAATAGTGTTTTGTCAGGCGATGAGTTAGCAGTACTTTTCGGCTTATGTTTGCGCAGATGCAGCGGTTCGTTTGGGTAAGTGTTAGCAGTGTTTATTTATGCAACAAACTTTTCAGGATGAATAATTTGCTGACCAGTCCTTAAGGCACAGGCGTCTTTAAGGCTTTCTTGTAATTCTGTTCTTCATTTTGTACTGATTAACCTTGGACAAACGACAGCCCTTGGAAGAACTGTCTTTGCCACTGCCACGTAGAGTATACGTACATAAGTGCGTTGTTCAGTATTTATCATTGTTCTGTTCTCGTGAAATTCTTGAAAAGGGGGGGGATGGACATTTTTTAAGAAGGGGGGATGATGTCAAAAGGGGGGTGATAGTACCCCCTAGGAAAACTATGTCTGTGCCTGGAACAAAAATGGTACGCTGAAATCATAAACATTAACGATTTCTAGTGGTCTTCCGCCATTTTGAATCTTTAACCCCCAAAAACCTTCCTTTTATCGTGGATGCCTCTGTCAAGATGGCAGAAGCACTACCAAACGAAAAATGGTTTAGCCATCTTTTGCCTAGCTACAGCTAGATAGCTGTCAATAGCCGATAGCTATAGGTGTAAAAGATCAGAAGCGCAGGGAATTTATGGAAACCGCTAATTTTGAATAGCTAGTGCATGAATGAAAGCAAAGAAAGACAAAGGCAGAGTGGATCTTACTTTATGTACTCTAAATTACATCTAAAGATACCAAGGACATGTTCGGCAAAATGCCGCAGTAATTGCCGCAGCGGATTGCATTGCTCCCTATGCAGGCCCTCGGCATTTTTGACTGCCAAGGTGTTACCAAGGCAGATTAGTATGATTACCGATAGCCTCGGCAACTTCATGCTGCAGTCGAATAGCAAATTTCTTGTGTGCATACGTAAAGTTTAAGAAAACTTAAAAGTGATTACTTATTTCATGCTGATTTCTCATATTGCTTCTTTCCTGGCGGTACTTATTAAATAGAACAGAGGCTACAGAGGTAGTTTTCCTTGCTAGCAGCTTCCTTAATTGATGGTTTGCATTTATGAAATGGAAGAGTTTGCTTCTACTTAGTACTATTGCTTTGTTGTCAGGACAACTAACTTATTAGCCATCATGCATGAACCACTTTTATCTAATGCCTTCTGGAAAGACTTCTTTGCAAGCCTACAGCTTTAGCTGATCACCAGGCTTATGGTCTGTGTAAATTCGGCTATTGGGAATTCAGCACGTGCCATTTTCTGTTCTCAAAGTGGCTTTGCTTACCTCTACGGCAATATGAATCAAGTATTCAATTCGGTTGAAGAAGTGAAGTTCTTCTTGAAATGTAGACTTGCTTTCTGCTCATCACTCGCTTCAATAAATCACTCATTGCCATGTTTTGCTGAAACCGATTGGACCATTGAGCGCATGGGAGTTTCTAAATGGTTATAGCTATGACTAGTGCAGTAAAAAGATTTGATGTTCTTTGGCATCATTATGAATTTAATGACCTCAATGTTACTTTACAGGGAGAAACTTTTTCACGGTTTTTGGCCATTTTCACGAAAATAAATCCCCACAAAAAGGGATGAGCTGAAAGATTCGTGAAAGTTTGTCCCTCGTGAAACGGGCCAAGATCCCACTCGTCAAAGTTTAACTGGAGGGAAAAACAAAAATTGCTTTTAGGGTTCTATTTTTGTTCTTATTTCTTTAATGCATTATATATCATTCAGCGTAAAGCCAAAATTCCCAAAATATTTAGAAAAACAAACAAAACTGGAAAACTTTTATATTCGGAGGAACTGTCGCGAATATCGTGAATTCGGGCCTATTTCGCAAACGTTTATCTCGTGAAATGCTTAGAAACGTCTGCATGCGAAAGTTTATGTTGCAAATTTTTCCCAACAACAATTTCATGAAAGTTTACTCAGTCAAGTGTTCATTTTAGTTGGGGGAGGGCCTCACGAAATCACTAAATCCTTCCTTTTCACGAAAGTTTATCTCGCAAAAGTTTCTCCGAATAAAGTAGTAAAGAATTTCAGATTTAGTTCGTCATTCGCAAAAGTAAATCCCTAAAATTTTGCTTTTTTTTCTCGCACAAAAGTTTCTCCGCACAAATGACTTCATTATGATTAGTATTAGATGCCTAATTTTGCTATGTCTCAAAAATTTGCGAAATGAACTTTTATGTAGCATCTTTTTTTATTTGTGTAGCTGTGCAACAGGCTTTGTAACGGAAGATTGTAGTTTTTGGCCACGGAGTACCAAGAGTAGGTGAACATCGAATGAGATACGTAGACTGCCTATTGCTTTAGTGCTGGAATGAACAATTATCAAATATCCCTGCAGTGCATGTGGCACGCACAGGCAGCCTGATTTACAGACAGTTGCATTAGTAATTAAGTTAGTGATTATTTTTTATTCCTGAATCAATGATGATTCCCAACGATAATGCGACAAGTGAGTTTTTTTCACTCGCCAGTGTGATCTGTTCAACGAGTGAGAGTGGGTCTCAACAGGGCTATTCTCACATCTAAATTTACCTGTTGTCAGTGTGACCTAGCAAATTCGGTGTAAATGTGTTGGCTCGTGCAGATCTCACTTTAACAAAATTCCTGCTAATTTTCTACGAAACTGTGCTCTTTTACAGGAAAAAATGCAAGGCATTGCGCAAATGGTGCTATGCAAACATAGCTGCCATATTTACAATTCAATATGGGCCAGCCATACAGTTATTTACTGCCTCTTGAAATCGTCTAATTGTGAGAACTGATGTGTGATGAGTGACGAGCAACATGCAAATTTGATTTCACTCATCGTTTGAATGTGCGATTTCAGATGAGCGACGTGTGAAATTTTGCGGTTAAATTTCGCACATGTTGCAGGGTCAAACTGACAGGTGATGCAAATTTCGCTCGTCATCTGTCACTTGTCATTCTCTGCTCGTCTCAGTGTGACTTCGGCAAATATCTTCTCCCTTGTGCCCTGAAATCATCGCCCTCGTTTCACACGTGGGGTACACCTGTCCTGATCCTATGAGAACTTGGTGCTGGCCGCACTGCATCTGAAAACATGACTAGCATTCGTTTCTTTGTGTTTGGAACAATTCTGCGAATTAGGAATAAGCTGCTGCGGCTTGGCCAACCGAAATGATCTTCCAGCTTCAGTACCTGGTCATGACTAATATCAGAGAGTGCCGTTGTGTTGCCTCAAAGCCACATTGAAACTTGAGTAGCTTTCTTCTTCTAATGATGCGTGTATTATGGAGACCATTAAATGCTTGTTATTCTGAGAACTACAACTGATAGCAGGAGTCTGACCTTTCCAATGCAGCCACTCATTTATTCATGGTTTAGTCAAATTTCGCTTGATTGTTGAGATGATAGCATTTGAGATTTCTGACTTCGCTAGTCATGTGTTAGTCAGACTTCAGTACAGCCAGCACGTTCCTTGCAAGTCAATTCTCATGTCGCCTGGCGTCCAGCTCAAATGTCAACTGCCGAGAGAACTCAAAATGGGACCATAATCAGAAATGTTTTAGTAATATTCCGTGCAGTTAATATGGCTGTGTTTAGATGTGGGAAAGTAGAAAGGAGACTTAGTTAAAACAGAGAAAGGTTATTCCTGTTAACATGTTGACTGCCAAGGGAAATTGCCAAATCATTGAGTTAGAGGGGGAAACTGTCAAAACTTACGACTTTCCCAGCCACCAATTGACGCAGTCAATCATTGGCACGGCGGCTTGACCAGTCAAAGTTGTTTCAAAATTTCATTCTCTTTCCGATGCACTCAGTGGCAGCACCTGAAAATGCCAGGAAGGGCCTAAAAGTCGACTGTACAGATGAACACGATAAGTTGGATCCGAAAACGAGAATATTCGTCATCGGCAGTTAATGTGTTCAAAAGAAGGACACATAGAAATGTCAACTGCCGAGAGAATGACATTATGATTTGCCTTAATTTTAGGTACTTTTAGTTACAATTTTGATGCTTTTAACCGTATTCTGGTTGGGCTTTTTTATTACGCTGAAGGGTTGGGTTTTTTATCCTTTCCAACCCCCCTCCCCCTGCACCCATCCTGATTAAAATCTAACATGCTGGAGCAGGAAACATAAAACGTGACAGGAATGTGAACTTTTGACAAAGTACAATAAGGCACCAGTCATTGCCCAAATTTTGATGACATCAGCGTGTTTGTCCACATGAGTAGTGGAAATTCAGATCTTTTGGTTACGTTATTCTAGGAAATTAACGAAGCATCAAATTAACGCGAATTTGAAAAATACCCTCAAACTAGATGTTTCGATAGTTTCCAGACTCTTTTCAAAGTTTTTTGTAAATTTAAAACTCGTTATTTTTCAGTAAATAATCATATTTCGAATCTCTAAAAT
Organism: Scolionema suvaense; assembly: GCA_027575255.1. Lineage (NCBI taxonomy): Eukaryota > Metazoa > Cnidaria > Hydrozoa > Limnomedusae > Olindiidae > Scolionema > Scolionema suvaense. The sequence continues at coordinate 4,031 of JAOBRC010545787.1, read as the reverse complement.
ATTACAAGTCCGATGCTATTTCTCGTTCTTCTTCCTCCTCGCGTAAAATGCACATGTGTCTTTTTTATACGATTCTCCCAAAGGAAAGTTTACAGAGATTATTTTGTCTTACGAAGTCTTTAAGTTTTTATCGTTATTTTCGCATTGATACTAGTTATGTGGTATAATATAGACAAGATCTGTTTCAAAAGTTATGTAGTTCTTTTGTCCATCCCCGTTAATAAAATGCTTTTATGAAGGTCATTGAAACCAATCATGTTAATTTGATTCCTTTCTAAATTTCTCGTCGGCCAACCGCGTTAATTTGCTTTATGTTAATTTATTGCATTGTTAATTTCTGTCTTCATTAATTTCCTAGAATAAGGTAATGTTAATTCTTCAAGTCCAGGACCAAACTACTGCCTCTTTTGAATGCATTTAGTATTATATAATATTCCTGCACAAAATTAGTTCTAAGTCCCCAGTATTGGAGGCTAAATTTAACTTTTTATTTTTTTGGGCCAAAAACACCCCCAAATGTCTCCAAAGACCTCGAGCAAGGTTTTCATATCCACTACCATGTGGTGTGAACATTCGTAATAAACAGGCATGGGAAATTTCCGGGATTTTATGGATTTCTTGGAAACCAGGTTATACAATTGCAAAAATAAAAATTTTGAATTGTTAGTACGTCAGGCTATGTATGGAGAAAGAATAATTAACCCTCAGACGGACTTGCGCATTACAGGGCTCTCTGAAATGTGAAGGCAAGTTTATTGAATGATATCAGTTCTGTGGAGGATGAATTGCTGACGACGTTAAAATATAGCAGCAAGATTTAGCATGAATTTATCCTCTGTTTGAGCAGGAATTGTAATTGTAAAGGATTGCAATAGAGTTTGGAGTGAAGGTCTACGACCGGATTGAGTTGGAAGCGCATTTTCCGGTTATCTAGAGAGGTAAAAGTCAAAATTTTCTCCTCGCTGCCAACTATGGCGGCAACCAGGAGAGATGGTAAAATCAGTGAAACACCCAACAAAACATTTCAGGGAATCTCCTTACAAGCCACTCGCATGCCTGAATAAACATAAAACGAGATTAAAATAAATTGCAGCTTGCTGCCACAAAGCTATCTGGAAGCTATTATCCTAAGTTTACCTAGTATGGCTAATTTACTCCCCAATCAAAGTAGGGGTAAATCTTATGTTCCTATAAACTTTCATTCTCATAGAAAAAAAAAACGTTAGGTGAGTGTAATGACCTAACGTTTTGGCAAAATTTGATTTTTATCAGTTTCCGAGATATGAGTCATCTGTCAAGGACAGGTGTGTCAGAAAATTGGTCGAAATCCACGTTTTTAAAGATTTTTCATGGAAAAATGGGGAAAATATGGCATAAATGAGGGCCTTAGGATCGATTTCAGGCCAAAAAATCGAAAAAAAATTTTTGGTCCGACTTTGGTCCAAAATGGTTTTTTGGTGACAATGTTTAGTTTTTAGATCGACTAGAGCCTTATTGGAGGTATGTTAGGTTTTTCTTCCCGGGGGTTAGATTCAAATTAAAGTAGTATTTCTAAAAACCATGGTGCGATGACCATGTTCAAGGTTTTTGAAAGAGTCATCTATGTTTAGCGTCTCTTGGGTTAAAAAAGGAGAGGAGCTGTTGCCAATTTTGTCCCCCTCGTATTCTTACATCCTGGAAAACGCAGCCTAGTTGGGGTCGCCAAAGACTTACCGTTTCAAACCATTTCTAGTTGAATTTATTCTGATGATGCCTTGTGCTCTGGGCTCGCAAAAATTTACGATACCAGAATTCTCATCCTAAGTGCCCAAACGGGCACCCACTTCACTGAAAAATGATCATTTATTCACACAAGGTATTGGTATTGATATCACAGATAGTAGTAACTCCCAAAGATGGGGATGTGGCACTCAAAATTTAGCAGCTGGGCTGCTGAAAGGGCACCACTGGAATATACTGTATAAAATTTGTTATTTCTGTTTGTAGACCTACGCCTCATTCGCACAAAATATGTGGCGATTGTGATATACTCTTTAAAATTTGTCATTTTTACTTGTAGACCTACTCCTCATCCCTTCAAGATGTGTGGCGCTTGTGAAACTGTTTGAAATTTTTCTTTTCTATTTGTAGACCTACGCCTCATGCCCACAAAATATGTGGCGATTGCGAAGATTGCCTTGCAAGTATCGTTGGTGGTAACATAGACGACATAACCGCCTTGATCATACATACGTCTTGATAGTATTTTCTTTGTGTTGTGTATGGTGTATTGTTGACATGATTTTAACACTTGACAGGGTAACCTTATTACCCAGTTCAACTCTACCTTATATTTAAAAAGAAATTTGTTGGAAAAAAGCCATGCGCCTCAGCAATTTTATAAATTGTAGCTGCAGTATTCTTTTAGTGTAATGTTTTGGGAAAAGTAAGTTATAGGTGCCAGACAAGTGCTATTGACCCTTATTTAGGCGTGAGGGGAGGGCAGATTCTGCCACCCACAGGCTCGATCAACGAAGAATTTTTCCCTGCTGCATATTTTTAGCCGGTTTTAGTAACTTTTCCTAGTTTGTAATAGTGAATAAGAGAGGGTAGGTTTTATTTTCGGCTTTTCTGTCGATTTTGTACGATGAAGAGATTTTTTTGACAATTTCAGTGAAAAAATGCCAAAAAATCTCCCGAAATCGTGACGTACCGCTCTCTGACATCTCTTCCTATTAGAAGTATAGACCCTGAAGGTGCTATTTTATTATTCATTTCACCCCTAAGTAACAGGGTGAAAGATCTGTGAGTTTCATGAGCATTAGGGTTTTTGACCTTGCGAAACTTTGTCTCCAGAATGTTTCTATGAGTAAAGCAGTCTTCATTGTGACTCTGACCATGCTGACGCTAAAGGCTTTGTCCTCATAACAGTAAGCTCGGAAGCTTTTCTTCCCTATTCACTCCATTTCAAAAGGATTTTGGGGCGTTCTTCTTCTATTTTGTACTTTTGCGTTGCGAAAACCTAAACAGATTTTTGGGCTCTTCGCATTTCAGGAATGTTTTTGTTCGTGCAGGTCGGTGTGTTTTTGCCGTTGATACATTCTTATGCATATGTAGCTGATGTTTAGTGACACCCACTATGTCCTGCAGTAGTCTTTTCCAGAGTTCTTTCCTAAAGACCAGGAAAAATAATTTGCTGTTCATCTTTGTGTCGAAGTATGGTAATTTTATGTTAAATGTTGTTTCCTTTGTGGAGCTGTGGAAAAATCAGATACGTTTCATTGTTAGTTAGTTTGTGTGTGAAATGTATTGCAGTACTAAGTGGATAGCATATATACAATATGAGCAACTAGATGGCTTTTATATGAAGTATGGCAGATGTTTATCAACAGTTATGGAATTTTTTTGTAGTGCATTTTGTGTTTTTAGAGTATACAGAGATAGGTTGGAATAACATATCTCTGGAGTATCCGTATTGAGTAGGAGAGTATGTTTTTCCACCCGCATTTTTAGTTGTTCCGAGAAAATGTCGGGCTGTTTTTTTGTTATTCTTGTTGTCTTCTAAGTAGTATGGGTACTGACTTTTAATTGGAGATTCCTCTCATGAGCGGTTTATATATCAGTTTTGACGTGCTTTCAAGATGCTTATAACGTAGACAGTCTGCCCTATTCCCTTGACTGTTGTGAGCCATCAGTGTTGTTTAGGCTGTTCTGTATTCTTCAGCAATGTCACAGATTTTTTAAAGTTATAGTTGAATGCCTGTACTGGTCTTCTTATCCCTAGACCGATTGCTGTATTTTCTAATGAACTTAAGGTGACTTTTTGTCGCCTGTATCTGTCTTTCGGGTTATCTTAGGCTAATGTGCCCGTAGTTCTTTATCGTAGCTCAATAAATGCTGTGTCGTACTAGTGTTTATTCGCTGCTGTGACCAGTCAGATGTTTGGTGTTACATTGTTAGTTGTCTGTTGCTATGTTGTTAGTTGTCTGTTATTACGTTGTTAGTTGTCTGTTATTACGTTGTTAGCTGTTAGTAATCTGTTGTTTCAATAC
>JAOBRC010545676.1:0-11261 GCA_027575255.1 Scolionema suvaense | reverse complement strand
TACAAAAAATTTTAATTTGGCGGAAAACGCTTGGCAATGGGAATTTCTGAAAGAACGTGATGTATTAAGGCTGGAAAGAATGAGAAAGAATGTAGCACAAGCAAGAAAAACGTTGAAGGCCCTCAAAGGCCATTTTAACTGAAAAATCAAATCCACGAAAACCAGTAACAACGAAGTTTAGAGGCACTAAGAATACCCCAAAATTCTTTGAAATATCAAAAGCCGCACGTAATTCAGTTCCCTACGCACGAAGTGGCAAGATTTTCAGATCCAGCCACCTTTTTCGTAACAGGAGGTTTCTTCGCACGCGTAGAGCCAGACCTCCAAAATTAATTATCCTAAAGCGCACAAACTTCTACATGACTTAGGGCAATCCATCAGTACTAAAACCATGATCATAGCTGTCGTGGATCAAAATTTATGATTATTTGCCTACCTAAGTAACGAATCATTTTTCCTTAGTTTTTGGTAACTCTTGCATGTGGTCAACAACATCCCATCTCTGCCTCTTTCGGTACATTGTTCGATCAGATTCAGGACTGGAATTACTTGAATTCTGGCAAAATTTTGAGCTATCCACAGAAAGAACTGCAACTGCAATGGATGCTAATGTTTCGATATCCCATATTTATAAGCAGATGAGACTATATCTCGGCTCAGCCGCCGAGGCAATTAATTTATAAAATTCTACAAATAAGCTATGAATATTTCAGTTCGCGTTTTACGACTTTCCTAAGCATCCTACACTTTTTCTTTTTTTGTAGGCGGCCTTTCCGTAGGCAGTCTTCGAAGGCTAACTTTACGCGGGTTTCATTGTCGAACGCAAACACATTGCCGTAATGCTTCGATTAAACGCTCCCTTCTTTTAAACATCTCCCTCGAATAAACGCCCTCCCTTTTCAGGAGATTTTTCAATAAACGCCTTCCTCTATTAAACGCCCCCTCCAGTAGACGCCCCCCTCTCTCGAGGGGCGTTTATTAGAGATACACTATCTAACACATTTAAAACTACTACCACTACTTCATTATTACTTCAGTTTTGGGGCTTTTATTTCTTGTAAGTATGTGGAAACATGAAAAAGGTGATGTTTACGATGATATTGACATGTAATCATATGTATATTTCATTGATATATAAAGTTTATGCGTAAGAAAAAAAGAAGAATTTCATAAAAATTTAGTAGAGTCCCCATCTTTTAAACGCCCCCTCGAATACACGCCCCCTAAAAAGTCCAAAAATTTAATTAACGCCCCGGGCGTTTAATCGAAGCATTATGGTAATATAATATAATGATATCAAGTCTCATGCTTAGATTCAATGACTATAGTTGCACTAACACTCATTTTAATTTGACACAATATGGGCTCTACTCAATTCAGTTTAACCATGTTACTACAAGTGCATAAAATCGAAAATCGGGTTGTTGCTGAGTTTGTGGTACTCACATGCAACAACCAATGTTACTGCGAGGAAAAGCTCAGGTCATTCAAGACGCAACATCTCATAGTGGAGAATAGCTTTAAAACCTTGCCGTAACTTACACTGCCGAGCAAATCAGTAAATAATGACTATTGACAAAAGGAACGGTAATGAGCTTGCGATCAATAGGTTACCCCCGTCTCTGTACTTGATGGACTGCCCCTGTGAATGTCATTGCAAGAGCCGTGCCTTTTTGGCCAGAAAACTCCAGGCCTTGAAGTGGAGAAGGTACGCCTCAAACAAAGATTGAAGAACAGTTTTGGTAAGTGTTCATCAAGAAATGTATATGCTTTACTGTTCAACATGGAAGGTCTGGGAGAGCTTAACAGATATAGCCTGCTTGCAGAGTAAAAGCCCACAACCATGGACGTATAATAAACGTTTATTACACGTCCATGGTACAACCGATGAGGTGCTCTAAGCGTTAACAGACTGGTTCTTTCTGATCCATATTTTTGGGGTATCAGGAACTCTAGCCCGGGAGAGATATAATAACATATCTCTGGTTTCTCCGAATAAAGTAATGTCTATTTTTCGTATTTTTCTATAGAGTGGTAATCCACGTCATCATGAAGACGTTGTGGCTTCTGACACTGATCGCCATAACCGCAGTTCTGCATGGTAAGTTGCACTACACTAGCAAACTGAGATGAATCACATTTTTGATTTGTTACTTCTCATAGCCAAACCGAAGAGCTCATGGATTGAATTAATGATTGATTTTGACTTTTCCTTTATGTTAGCAGGAAACATTTTGGAACAAACGAATTTCTTATGTACGTCACGTGATATGCATTAGATTGGTTTGTTTATACTTTGTGGAAATTGTAAAAATGATGATGCCACCAAATGTTAACTGCGCAAATTTGTGATTTTCTGCTATATATTTTTATGCATGTGCTTCGGGATTTACCTTCTGTAGACTTAGGAAGGTCTGCAGCAAGAAGGACATTTATGAAGACCAGGACGACCAAAATTCACCAAAAGTGAGGCCGTCATCTTCAAAAAAACTGCTGGCGTCAACATGATAGTGATACCACCGATATAGTTTTTGAGTCAACATGCAGTTTAATCGTACTTAGCCTGGGTACTTAGTACTTTTTCACCGCCGATCAATGAGGAGTAAATTTTACGTGCTGATATCTGCTGAAAATTCGCAAAATTTATTTAGACTTCTGAACGGAAAATTTCAAATTTTGGGTCAAGTCGCATTGTGCCTTTTGTTAAAGACAATTGGAAATGGTCATACATTTCTATGGTTTGAATAACCCTTATTTTGCCTTCAAACTTCCACGTTAACCCGTTATAGAGCCCCGAGTAACAAGGCAGCGCATGAAAATGCAATCTACGGGATGAATTTGCATAATTACGTCATTTTACCCATTCAAATTGCACGTTCCTATTGCCTCGAAACAAAATTATTGTGTACAGAGACAACAGGACTATGACAGGGGTCAATGGGGTATTTTTGAAGAGTTTGTACCGAGGACTACCTACCCTCCAAATATCATGGTTATAGCATGTGCCGTTCAGGAAATATCGACTGAGGGCCGATTTAACCCCCAGTCTTTATACATCCTCAAAAATCCCAAGCTAAAACCCTTCACATAAATTTTGGGACTTTTTGCATTTTTCAGCCTATTTTCGAAGCCATTCACATGCAAAATCTGATCATAAACTCAAAAATTGCGTTAAAGTCGACGTGATCAACCAATTTCAGGGCAAAAGTAACTTGCAGAATATCAAACTAGTACGATTTTGTTGCCTGAACCAGTCCAGAAGTCACGTCAGACAGCTGTAAGTAGGCATAATTGGCAAAATCTGGAAAACGAGGGCGTGGTCACCAAAGGTGGGAGGCATTTTCTCCTTCTCGTCTTCAAAGTCCAATCCGTCAAACTGAGTCAAACAGGTGGAGGCTTGATTTTCTCCACGCCTGGGTAATATTATTAGTCCTTTGCTCGTGGGGAGCTTGGTTAACGCCGTATTTTGCACATGTCTCAATATATTTTCTGAAGGCCTGTAGGTAGGGTTAATTATTTTTCTATACACCTGAGAAGTTTCAACTTTGACGATTCTAGAGAGAGAAGGGAGGGTCACATTGAAAAAGCCCAACCCTAAAATTTATTCGAATTTTAATATCCTTGAGGAATTTTATCAATATTCTAGTCCAACCTTTATCGATCACACGAACGGCGTACAATACTACCTGAACGGAAAAATTGTTTGTGGAAAATATTTTTGCGAAATTTATTTTTGCGATTTTGGCCCTTTTTCGCAAGAACGTCTTCCGCAAAACCTGCTACTAGTTGGCCAATCGCAAAAATTTATCCCGCAAAATTTTCAAAAAAAAAACCATAAGTATCAATCAGTCCATTTAGAACCGTATAATCTTACATTCTGTCTTTCTTTGATACTGTCAAGACCCGCTTACAGCTCTCTCAGCCGGACAGATGAAACACAACATCTTCCTCTTCCATTGCACAAAATTTATGCAGAACACTGAATCGCAAAAATTTCTTCCGCAAAACTGATCAAATCGCTTTCGATCACAAAAATTTCTTCCGCAAAATGCGATTTTCTTTAGGTCTGAGTCGCAAAATAAATTCCGCAAAAATTTCTTCCGCAAATAATTTCTTCCCTTGAGGTAATCTTGTATTTAGCAACATAGAATACGAGCAAGCAAAGCATCAATGAGACGAGAAAACGACACGGCAATATAGTGAGGCCTGAACAGCATCATACATACTGAAATCAAAAATTTGAATGCTGAAAAGGCGTGCATGCCTCTAGCCCAGATACTCAGCAGTACTGACTTAGGGTTGTGCAAACTATGCCACAGGAGAAATCTTCGTGCAGAAAATCATTGGTTGTTCAAAGTGCGCGAATTTTTGCCTCGATGAATGAATAATCGAGGATGCCACTAGGCTCTCTTCTCGCCTATTCTGCACTGAGTCGAAGCGAGTTGCTGAATGGCGGAGAGGAGGGGTTAGTGCTAGGCTAGCATGCCTCAATTTGGTGTATCAAATCATATATTATCTGGTCTTGCTTTGATGATCTTTTCCACAACTCTTGTGTTGCAGTACATTGCCACGAGGAACGTGACTTAGATGATGATGATGATGATGATGAGAAGTTGGATGAAGATGGGTTAATAGAAGACATTTTAAATGATGCTACGGCAAGCAGCGATGGTAAGATAAACGTGTGATTTCAATGCAGATTTGGTAGGAGGAAAAGTACTAAGAATATGTTTCTGGGTGCAAACTTCGATTTCAAAAAGAAATAAATTTCAGCTTGAATCGCTATGCCCCGGGGAATCACTTAAAGAATAAGACATGCAGGGATGTGTAGCCACTAAGTGCCAGTTAGAACACGTTTCTGCGAGAGCATAGCGGTTAGGACCTACTTAAAACTCCTTAAACATGTTGCATAAAAGTACCTGACTAGCTACATCAAAATCAACGTTTGAAACTGCAATCCTGGACAAAAAAATTTGGCCAAAAAGGACATTTTACGACTTTTGATTGCAAAGGCACTTTGCACTGCAAGCGCTTGTTAACAGTTAACATAACATACCTTTTTGGGACTCGCCCTTCGGAAAACCAACTTCCACTATAGCTATGGTCTTGAACTTTGGACCACTTGTTCTTGCCCATTAATGAGGGAGTACTTCCAAATTTTGGTCCCATACATGGTCATAGTCTGGTCGGGTGAGATGTGACCAGGGGCTGTAAATGAAATCTTTCTGATGGTTTTATGTAAATAAATACCTCTGTTATAGCTGCTGCATCACTACCGTGGAGAAGACGACGGAGGCGACGTTCGTGTCGGCGTCGGAGGTTATGTTTTGACAAGAAATAAGTACGATATCAATGTCGGCGTCGAAGGATATGTTTTGACAAGAAATAAATGCGATCTCTTTCGAAAAGAAATGAGTGCAATATCAAGCGAGTGAAGTTCTCACGACACGTGCCTTTTTTCTTGGTTCTCTTTTGTGTAATTTATCTCGGATTAGTAACACTTGATTACATTGTACAATAGCCTCATCGATCGTTTCATATTTCACAAGAAATTTTTTCTTTTGTCACACTTATGAAAGTAACTTCCAAGCTCCAAATCTATGTTTTTGATCAACTGTTTTCAACTTGAGCCTCAAAGGGTGGCAGTCAAATATGTACACCAACGTAAAGGTTTCGAAGGTCTTTTTATCCTCAATGTATGGCTCTATTTCAAGCTTTTTTCACCCCTTTTTTTTATAAACAATCCAGTTTTTTCACTTCGCACCGTAACGTCGTTTAATAAGATACTAAACCTCGCCCCAAAAGTTGTTTACCAGTTGCTTAAATTTATCGCCTCTTAATTATGACTCAGGTGTACAGCAGATCCAATCCTAGCTTAGCTAATTAACAGCTAATTGTTATAGTTACAGCAGATGCTGACGGTGACAGTGGAGGTACAAAGTGTATTTTGTTTCGAGTTATCTGGACGCTTTTACAAAATCTTTGCAATCAGATGGAGTTGCTTAGTTCTTGAAGGTAAATTCACCCCACATCGGTTGTTAATAAATTGTCTAAATTCAGAGCTTTTTTAGGGACGGCTGTTTATTTTCAGTGCTGTTTACAAAAAAACAAAAGGTGTAGTACAGGTGTTGCTAATTTTCTAGGTTTTGCTAAAATTCTACCAGAAGGCATTAACAGGTGAAAATCATGCCTGACGAATATGAATAACATCAGGCTGTATGATCACACCTCATACAAAACGAGTAAAATTTATTCAAAAACATGACGTACGAAAAATAAACCTTTTCAACAAAACTTGAACAACAATGCCCCCTTCCCCCCTTAAAGGAAGGGTAACGTCAAAAATGAAATTTTACCCGTGGATAGAACACATCAAAACACGACATATAGTTTCTATTTCATGGCAAAACTTGTGTACTTTTGAAGATATGAAGTCCCCAAAGTTCAGTAGCTACCATCTTGCCTTTAATTATGCATGATATCACTTGTGTACCACTCAAATTATCCAAACTTTTTACCCAAAATACTCAATCTTGAATTGCTTTAGAGTATTTTTTCTTTCATTTTATCATAAAACTGAATAACATGTCAAAGATCTGTTTGACAAAATATACAATTTAAATGTAGGTAATTACGTTACTAAGGAAATGATAATGCTTAGCAATGGTACACCGGTGACATCATCAAAATCAAGATGGTGGCTATTGAGCTTTGAGGCTCGATATTTCCAAAACTACTCAAGATTTGGCCAGGACATAAATGCCAAGTTTCATGTTTTGATATGCTCTATCACCTAGGTAGGTAGGTACTAAAATTTCATTCTTGACGTCACCCTTCCTTTAATAGCTAGGATTACGCGAGAAAGCAATATGTGTGACTTCACAGAATACAACCAGTCAGAAAGTCAGAATAGATTTCACACAACACGCGCATCACACAGCATTTGTATCACATACCTTGCAATAGAATAACAGTATAAATAAGTACCCTTTAATACCTTGGGCAGCGTTAGAGTAACAGCACACTACACTACCAAGCAAAGGCACAACTTAACTCAACGAGTACATCACTCATGAATCACTGCACTGCAAAACAACAATATCAAGAAATACTTCAAATCTCAAAAAGCATTAAAATAGCCATTTTCTCTGCATACTGGCGATCATTTTCAATAAACACAATACGACACTATGACTAGAAAAAAACCGTACGTGAAGAAAAGACAGAGTATCACGACAAACTGCTTTCATAAACACTTGTTAACTTTATTCTTGTGCAGAAAAAAAGCAATAGATGCAAGAAAGAAATTTACGGGGTGGGTCGGAAAACATCCAAAAATTAATAAAGCATCCGCTTTCTATTGCTTGTATATTACTTGTTTTGGGTTGCATCTATTGTTGTGTCACCTAAGTATTTTGTTCGCCGCATTTGCTGCAAGACCGGCTTAGATACTGCATCCGATGTCACGGGAAATTTTTGAGCTGCGCCGATCTAAAATTGTCCTCCATATTCCGTTGGCAGATGATCAGATATCTCTGAGGTGAGAAATAAAATTCGGTGTTAATTCTTCACATTCAATACCAGCGAGCAGAGCAAACACTATAGTTTTACAGAATCTTATCTTAATTTTCGTCAAAGGTGTGCCTCACTTCCTGAACAAGCCCAACTCGGAACCAGTGCAGATATATCTTTCCCTCCATAAGCATGCCTGAAGACAGTGGAAGAGACATTTTTCTAGCATGCAGCACAGACCATGAGCGCTTCTCACGGACTGTATGACGGAAATCGAATTTTTCTGATTAGTCTGCGAGCAAGGAAACATTTCGCTAGTATGATCAAATATTGTCGGCGAAGTGATTGCAATGATTGCTCTTACTACATCTTTCTATTTACAATATCCATCGCACATGTGATACGGCATAAATCCAAATAAAATGTATGGAAAAAACCCAGGATGGCCTTGATATGGAAAGACAAAGACGAAGATCCCTAATAATATATCGAAATATAAGTTCATTTAATCTAAACCATTGCTTGTTTCTTTTCAAAAAAATAAGATCCACCTCAAAACAGATGAAAATAAAATACGCAAAATTTTCGACCCGCGATAATTGGAGACGATTGCTTACAAACTTTTCGCCATTTTCGCCCATCCGCGTTATTAATTAGAAGCAGCGTTAAATTAGAATAAGTACAGAGTAACATTAGAAATTATCATACCAATTGTGTTCAGAGGTCTCTCTTAAAGACGGAACCAGTCTTCCCAAACAGAGAGAAGAAAACCACGGCCTAAACCCAATTTAAGGTTTGTAGGCCTCCTTCGTCTGGGAGTAAACGATAGATCCAGCAGATATTGTTTAGAAGAGGAGACACCTTAAGTTTATTCGTACTACACGATAGAGAGAAGGGGACGTAAAAACATGTCCCTGAGGGGAGGAATTAGCCGGATCCCGCCCCCTTTAAATAGGGTTATAAGGTCTCACAGATAAAGTTCATAAGCTTTACCAAAGAATTGTTCAAAAATGTCAATCCACCAAAGTTCTATTTGAGACATGCTCGAAAGGAAAAGTCAGTGAAACCCGAGCAATCTATGAAAAACTAGAGCATTGTCCAACAAAATGACGTCAATGTGATCCTGTCTGACGCAGGGTTTTTTGAAAAGGAGGGGAGGGGGGGGGGGGCGCTTTTTAAATATTTGCCCAAATCACGTAACTCCTTCACCCAAAATTTGTGAAATTTGGTCAGAATATGTATCAATAAATACTATAACAGTACAATAAAGACTGATTTGTGAAATGGTCCCAAAATTGTTTTTACGAGAAATGTCAGGAACATGCATGCATAGTATCCTTAAACAGCAACAATAAAAAATCTGACAATTTTCGGAAATGACATTTGGATCATTGAGATTTAGTCTCCCAGATTTCGAAATATGCAGTCTAACGACAGGTCTCATTGCTGAATGGACGTAAAAGTACCATTTCGGTAAAGGTTATAGATATACATGAGCACTATGTCAATGTGCGTGCAACAACAGGGACCTATGAGTCAGACAAGAAAAAAAAGAAGAACAGATCAAATCACTAACATTGAAGTATCCAGGTGAGCAAATTATATCAAGAGAGCCTCGCGAAAATTTTTCAAGACTTATCGCCTCAAAATACTGTTGTTATTCCATCCCATTTCTTTCTGACAGAACTTCGAGACACAATACATATATACAAGTAAATATGTTTAATCATATATCATACAAGCATCTCCAGGCTGCTTACAATGATACAAAATGAAGCCATCAATTACAGTACAAATTTAGAAAACAACATATTAAGTACACATTCACGTTCTGTGGTCAATTCGTTATATGAGAGAAAATTATCACTGAGGCCTCCTTTCCTGATTTCAGCTAGAACTAATTTCTTTGCACCACTGTACTGAAGTGCTATGTTTTTCATTGTTTCTTTGTTAGCACCATTACATTTTGCTGCTCTTAATTTCTCAGAGATGAGTTTTCTCAGATACTGATCAGCTTGATGTACACAATTTTCAAGACATTTCTTACGATCTTCAGCCTGCTTTTCAAAATCAGCCACAGGCAAAGGAGAAACAGGAGATCTGGAAGACATCCGAACGAATGAAAACATGTTGAGAGCCTGCGAATGAATAGTTTCTGTGTCACTCTTAATCAAAAGACTGTCTTGCTCCCATGCAAAGGCCGTCGCGTTAGGTTGTTCTAAATTTCTCTTAATTTTCGCAATGGTATTCTCAGGTATTACAGTAAGTCGAAGTTGATTTCTTTTCAATAAAATTTCCTGGTCACAGGTGACAAAGACTTGACAAAATGAGCAACCATGATGACGGGCTAGCTGGTAATATGGGTATCGCATGCTTCGGTAGAACATATTATCATCCAAAAGAAGGACATGGTCAATATTCTCAGAACTGCCAAGTTTATCTTTGCCCGATTCTGCAGAGATATTTGAATCAATCATGGTTGCAACTTCATTGCTGTGATTGATGACAGAGAAACATTCACAGCGAGGGAAATCCAACTTTGTAAGTACCCCATGCAGCAGTGATTTTCCAGAACAAATGCCCTCACTATCCAGCAACATAGATAAATGCTCCAGCATTTCGTTTGAACATTCAACTACTAGATCGTCAATCTTATCAAGTCCTTTACGTAGCAACAAAACGAGCAGTTCAGCTAAGTAAAACACAGCAGTTCGATATCTTTTCCACAGAGACAATCTACCAGATCCACATTCGGGTTCATCGACCAGATTCAATCCGGCACTGCCATCAGAATCTAGGTCAAGATTTGCAGGGATAAGTTGATCAAACCTGAGTAAAATAACATGCAGATGAGTGCAACTTTCCCTAGCATATTTCATAAACTCATCAGCAAGAGAAGATTTTCCAACAGCTGGCAGGCCTATCATTGGACAGATAGTCAGCGACATGTTCATAGTTTGATGACAGTGCACAATAAAGTTAGTCAGGTCACCTGACAAGACAATTTCGAATGAGAACTCTAATGGTGACAAATTGCCATCAGTATTATATAACGTTCCCCAGGTGAAAGTAATAAGCTAATAGCGCAAAAGTAGAACGTTCCTGAGTACAACAGTAAATGCTCCAAGGAGTTCATAGATCTCGAATCTCTTCAGTGTTCGCTAAGTTCTGAAAAGGTACAGGGACAACTTTTCCGTTCACTTCAACTTCGAGAGACAAGAGAGACCACTTCAAAGATTCTGGATCACGAACTGCTTTTGTATGAAGATGGCCTTCATGACGGCTTCCACGGATCGGAATACTGAGCTAAAAAACAATGCCAGTTATACAAAATTACATTCAAACCTTATCTGGCTCTTAAAACATTTTCATACGTTTCTGCATAGCACTGTTTTTTAATAAGAACACCTACAAGTACACGAGCCTCCAATCTTAAGAACAGCCCAAGAATAAATCCAGGCTGAGCTTGATCACAAAAATTAAGAACAGCAACCCCCTTTTCTATCATCTTATGATAAAGCTAAGACTGCATGAGGAAGGAAGTCAGCAATAACTTTTTGATCTTTTGTTTACAAAGAAAAGAATTTTATGCTAGAAATGGCTAAACTTCAAACCAGTATTGCATTGCGACGTTAGAGTAAATTGGGACAAATGAGGCTGAAAATCAGAAATAAACAAGTCACATAATTAGTGGACTCCCGCAAACTTAATTGAGAATCTCTGCATTAGATACAAAAACAGAATAGCAC
>JAOBRC010545565.1:0-11263 GCA_027575255.1 Scolionema suvaense | reverse complement strand
ACTATGCTTCCTTTTGGCAACTCAACTTAATTAAAAACTTGATCAGAGGCAAATCGTGTCTGTTATATCAATTAGCAGAACAAAAAATCTTTCTATTGCTGGTTGTAGGACACAAAAAGGGAGAAAAAAAACGGAACTCAATACCAAAAAGGATAAGAATTGTATGCACCAGATTCAGTAAAAACTACCACGGTTTTGCACGAGAACACTATGAGCAGGAAATGTATTTGCGGCAAGCATATTGTAACTTCATCTAACCCTATGGGAATTTTACAGCGTCTCAGAACTTCACTAGCTACCCCAAAACTACTTTAGTTAAGAATAAGCCATAACAACGAAAAAACCTGAAATGATAACAAAATGACTGAGGACAGAATGAAAGACATGAACGACACAAAATACAAAATCTTCTCACATGAACAGCAGCTTTCTCAGCGATAGCAGCAAATGGTCCAACAAGTGACTTGAAACCTTGCTGTAACTGTCTCCACGTATCTGAGCCTCCAGTTGCCCACTGAGTGATCGGACTGGATTCGTTGCCCAGAGTGCTGCAGAACAAAGCAGAATACAAAGTGGTCGTACTTTCAGAGGATACAGCAACTCAATGAGGGGTGAAAGAAAGAATTGCACCGCACATATAAAACAAATCAATTCAGGAATTTGCATAGAACTAGGAATAGTCATCGCTAAATGCCATGCTGGCTATCACAATTCAGGCAAAAAAAACTGATCACACTAACTGTATACATCAATACAGTGCATTTACACAACAACACTCAAGAGCGCATGGGTATTTTTTGTAAGCAGGAGCCACGTGGCTTTCATGGCAAACATTCACCGTAGCTATGCGACAACCATGGACGTTGGATTTCTTGGTTTCCATGAGACCACTTGAATTTATTGTTGATTTGATAGAAATCTACATTTTCTGCTGCTCTCCCCTACCAAAATAACAACAAACACTTTCCTACGCACTGGATAGACTATTAGCCATGAGACAAGCATTAGCTTACCAGCATGGCAATAAGATGTAAATACATCTTCAACTGCTGAAGATCACAGCGAAACGAAAGTTAGTGGTTATAATATGCCTTTCTGAATAATCAGGCTGATGAGATTGTCAATACGGCAAGGAGTCTGCATCATGTACCCTAATAATAGCTTTCAACGCACAATGGATCCTCAATCTATAGCAAATCAAATACATTTTATCGTACCTCAACAGCATCATGCTATGGTCAGGATGCCAATTTTTTGTTACAAGAATATATACATGAAGGAAAACTGAGGAATGTTCCATCCAAAGTATTTCTACATGCACTTTTAATCTCCTTCAACCAGAAAAACAAAAATTGCCAGAAAATAAGTTCATCCAATGATGGACCTGCAAATACGACTCCAACAAAATCGAACCAAAATGGGAATGTATATGACAGATAAAATAAAGCAGTATATTTAGAATTACTCTATACTTAACACAACTGCCTGTACCTCATAACTGTAAGAGGCATATTTTAACTACCTTCTTACAGGAAATTAACGAATTGTGAAATTAATGCGTCATGAAATAAAAGCGTCATACCGTAAAGACTAGATTAAGCCCCCCCTTCGAATAAGCCCCCACTCTAGAACCAATTTCTGACAAATGAGCACCCACCCTCGAATAAGCTCCCACCCTAGGAGGTGCAATCTAAAGGCAATGGTTGTATCCTTTCAAAAATCTATCAGAACCAACCAAATTGAAATTGAAATTATTGTTGAGCAGTTCCTTCCCTATCTTTTGCATCTTTATTTCATTCGGAATGCCAAAAAATGGTTCACTTATGAGTCAAGTCATTAGAAAATTACTAAAAATCCAGCGCCAGAAAAGGTTTCCAGGCATAGGACTTTAACAAGCCCCCCTTCAAATAAACCCTCCCCTCGAATAAGCCCCCACCCAAAATCCATTTCTAACAAATAAGCCCCAGGGGGAGCTTAATCGAGTCATTACGGTAATACTACCACGGTCTGTGAAAAATTCGCATTATGTAAGCATAAAATTAACGCACTTTTGCAAAAAAAAACATTGCGGGTGCATGAAATTAACGCGGATTGGGGAAGTAGAATAAAAAAAGCAATATTTTTGAAACCTTTTTCTTCTTTCATTATGCAAAAGGGTTAAATTCTGCTACCGCATGACTCCTGGCACCCTCTACGGCTCCAACCAACCCCGCTGATTTCCACCCATTTAAAATCTTCTGACGAGCCACCTGTTTAAGTGTTGATAGATTTCCTTCATTAACTTAGTATGGATAGGTTTGAGGGTTGATGATTTGAGATTGACTTAAATAGTTGTTACATCTTTTTCAGGATCTGATTCAAGCTCCTTCTTAATCGTGTTCGTGAAGCAATCTCTAAAGGCAGCCCTTTCCATGCTCTAGAACAATCTATTTGTTGTTAAGTCAAGAGGCTGGAGCAGGTAGGTCAAATTCTTTGGCATCATGACTGTAACAAGGTTATAATCTTCCAGGGCATCTGTTATTGGCTGTGATTGTTGACCTCTGATGGCATCCCAAATTAATAACAGAGCTCTTTGATCGATAGGAAAGCCCATTTCTTCTCAAACTTTTTCCACGTAGGGGTTTATGACCTCTTTCAGTAGTTTCAATGATTCTTTTTCACTAATCCACTGTCTTTCATTGTAAGATAATGAAAATCTTTCAGGCAATTCTGCGATTGGAAACGATCTCTTAGTCTTCCCCCTGTAAAAAGCTGAAATGGCAACATTATACCACTGAGGGTCTCTGAAAGAGTAACAGTCATCCCTTTTTTTTCTTTCGCTCCAGTTCTCAGAATATGCTTAGTGCCTCGAACTGCTATTGTTACGTTGTCTGTCGGAACCAACTTTGACAGGGTTTGATCAACGTTTATAATTAGTTCATCAGGGATGTCATGCCAGCTAACAGCGCGTGCGATCTGTCGCAGAAAGATGAAATGGGTCAACTCCCAAATTAAACCGGTTATCTTTGGTCTTGACATTGTCACCATTCTTCGAGCCATGTTCATACGTTTATGCAGATAGTTTATCTACCCCTGTGTCACATTAAAATCAAGGCACAACCTATACCTAGCCAAGTCAGCCTTGATCAAGCCCATCAGTACCCCATGTATTACATGACGATTGACACTGCCTCTTGCTTCACGTAAGCTTGGTATGAATTTCCTAAGCTTTGCATCTAGTTCCACTGGTAGTGATAGTGGCCTACCTCGCTTTTCTCCGATTGAAATAATAATTTGATTATTTGTAGATGTAGAAAGCTGTTTACGATACTTCGCATGAACAGTGCTTTCATTTAGCCATATTCTGCCCAGGGGAGGGGGGTAAAATTACCCCGAGGGGAAAAAGCCCCTAAAACATCTCCAATAAAGCTAAACTTGGTGGGAACATAGTAGGGACTATGAACTAAACTTTTTAGTCAAAAAAGGTCCTATGGCGTCATCGAATTTGATGACATTTTGGGCCAAATTTTGACTAAACATTTCAAAAATTTTTATTTGATTTTACGGCCAGAAATTGTTCCTAAGCCATGAAAAACCATGTCTTTCGTATAAAAAGAACTCATTCATGCCCTAGTTCTCTCAACATCCATTGAAAAATCATCAAAAACATAGATTTGATCAATTTTCTGACACACCTTTCTTCCACAAATGATCAATGAATATAAAATTTAGCCAAAATGTTGCTTATATAAGTATGTTAAAAATCCTCAAACAGCAGCTCTTCACCACTTACCGTTTGCTTGCTGTAATGTTACTGTTCTATACTATTAATGTTCACTTCAGCAATGGTTTTGTGTAGTTTGCAACTAGCGTGCAAGACCATGAATGTTTCCATATTTATCAATTAACAGTTTGTCACTCTATTGATAAGATGTACGGTGGAACGGTGTAGTTTGGTTGGTTTTTGCATGCAGCGAAATAAATCAAGATACTTTGCGACATCGTAGCTTACTTCGTCGTGTTGGTCAAACAAGAGAGACACCAAAAGAATGTTTTCATTTCATTAGATTCTTTTGAAACTTAATCATTTGAATGTTTCCATTTCATTTGAATCTTTTAAAAAATTGATGAAGTGCAATTCACAAGTGATTGCAATTTCGCTGGACTTCACAAGCAATTGTAATTCAGGAAATCAAACGTTGAAAAACCGCACAAATGACTATCTAGGAATTTACGACTGCATTGAGAGAATTTCATGTTTACCGTTGTGAATGGAAGCCTTACTTAAACCAGCCAATTGAATTGAAAGGGAATTAGATAACCCACATGACCATTTTGCTGTTGCTGGGAAAACAAAACTTCCAGGAAAGCTTTGTGCTGTAACCGTTGGCCATGTACCGAGAGAAATGGGTCGCCATGTATGGTACGCTATTAAGGAGGCCGCTGAATTTTCTAGAATGGTCAAGTCAGCGGCACCTAAGCCATCTTCACTCCTGCAAGGTGGACTAGCCATCATTATTACTATGACAGCAAAATGGCAAAATTCTGAGGGAATGGATGTCCTTAAAAAGGTACGTTGCCTACCCAGAAAATACAGAATACTACGACGATTCATCACACATTTTGGCGGGCATTCTGAACAATGATCAATCCAGTGAAAGCGAGGAGAGTGAGAGTGACAAAGAAATAGATGGATAAAATATATGTTAAATGAAAGAAACCATTTGTTTTAATCCCTAATCCCATTTGTTTAAAATTGCCCTTTTTATAATTTCTGCACAAAATTAACGTTCATGAAATCAACACCGTCACAAAATTATCCATCACTAAATTAGCGCATATATGAAATTAACACGTCATGAAATTAATGCGGTTGAGGGGCAAACCGCATTAATTTCATGATTTGTTAATTTCCTGTAATAAGGTACCTGAAGGGAAAAAATTTTCGTAGGAATTAATTTCCATGGTTCATTTTTTGGCATTTTGCGGGAATAAATTTTCACAGTGGAAGCTAAACAAAGGATTTTGCGGGAATAAATTTTTGCAGTTAAGCATTTCCTGAAGTTTTTGGAAAGTCATTTTGACATATATTTCTTGCAAAAGTAATATTTAATTTGCTACTTCAATCATCAGAAGTGACACCTGACCTTAGTTCAAGGGTAATTGATAAAAAATTGCATTTGGAAATTTTCAGAATTTTAAGAAATTTTTGAGGAACTGTTCCTCATAGCTGAGGATTTTGGTAGGCTAAAAGAGGAATTTATTTTTGCCAATTTGGCCATAAACTGCCAATTCCGCGAAAGTTTCATCCATTGAGGTAAGGTACATTAAATAAAGCGAAACTCACGAGTAATTGACACTTTCTATCCATTATTCAACTTGACAGGTGCAAAAGCCTAATAAATTCAGCACAATGACAGGTATGACAGCATACTTGGTTCAGAGATGAGGCTATAATTCATAATGACAGACGACAGAGTTGGCTTACCTTAAATTTTTGCTGAAGTTCAACATGTCAACTGCCACACCTGCAATACAAATGAAAAATTAAATCTTTATACGCCGGTACTAGAAGTAAAACAAGTTTCCTCAGCAGACATGGAATGAAAGTATAGATACATTTCTTTCATTAATGGGTATTTCCCAAGAATCAGAGACAACAAATATGTCAGACAGTACCATAAAACTTTCATAATAACATTACCTGTGGATCTTCCTGCAAGTCGAACGGCAACATCTTTCATTTGTTCAACACAAGTGTGCATCGTATATATTTGTTGCTTGCTGTTAGCTAAATTGCCTTGTGTGTCTGAAGGAACGAAGTCCTACGAACGAGACAAAATGGAACTCTCACAATCAAAAACACCATCAGAAATAAAACCATACTAAATTGGGCAATGCTTTCTTCGATAGTAAAGAATGCATATAATTGAAGATATTATATTAACCGCAGTCCTACCAAGCTTTTGCTAAGTATTTTATGGAGCAAAATTTCCATCAAGCAAAATCTCATTTGCAACAACAAAGATGTGTCTATTGTGTGATACTGCCTTCGAATGCTGTGCTAAATTGTAGTTTAGCAGAACTTTCTTTTAGCCACAATTTTCATTGAACCCTTGTTCAAAAACATTACCAGGTAACAAACATTAACTCACTCGAATTTCGAAAATGTTTTGTATCAAATTGATGTACAAATAACTACCTCAGTATGTGCATTTTGGTACGAAAAAGTACGTGATTTGCACAGAATTTTTTGCCTGACTGCAACCATTTGCAGCAAAAAATCAGTCAGGTGGTGTCCTAGTAGACTGATGTTTTCTCCAGACAATTTTATTTCTCAGGATATCTTAGAAATGATACTCTTTGCTTATTTAGCGTACTACAATTTTATCAGTCCCCCTTAGGATGGGGGTCCAAATCGACACTTTGATTGGTTACACTGTCAATCTCCAGAGAGTGGTTTTTATGGGCTGATTCTTGCTTGCAATTTCTAAATCCATTGGAACATCCTCTCGACCAAAAACTTCAAATTGGAGTCAAATGCCATTCTATTGTTCTTTAGTTAACAAATGGTTGTTTTTATTTAGATGTCCATGGTGTCAATTCTGCTAAAAAACTCCTCAAACAGGTCTAGAGACTTAAAAGTAAATTACCAGTACAGAGGAATACTAGACTTTGTTCCAATTTGTATAAATTAGCTGCATAGACACATAGCTAATCTAGACCAAACACACCTACTATCTCGATACAGAATAATTGTTGTCTAATGCCTCACAAAGCCTGGAGGTTTTCTCCATTGAAATACGTTTTTAATAG
Organism: Scolionema suvaense; assembly: GCA_027575255.1. Taxonomy (NCBI): domain Eukaryota; kingdom Metazoa; phylum Cnidaria; class Hydrozoa; order Limnomedusae; family Olindiidae; genus Scolionema; species Scolionema suvaense. The sequence continues at coordinate 4,468 of JAOBRC010545565.1, read as the reverse complement.
TGACAAAACGTTGGGCAGAAGTTTCTTGAAGAGTTGTGCAGTGATTTTCATGTCGCTGCATGAAGTCCATGCTTGTGTACACAATGTGTCGGGCCTCACTGGACTGTTTCGGGTACATAAGAATCTAACAGTGGTAACTCCTGATTGTTTCTCACACCATACTTTTTGCCATGCCTAACCACTACCAACATCGCGTCTAGTGCTGGATCTTCATGTATCTTGAGTACAGAGCTACAGAACTGTTGATTTTCATTTGTATTTCACGGGAATATTGTGAACATCACAAGAGAGAGTAGGTCTTTCAAGGGTTTCAGTTCTTATCCAAGTTTGATGAAGATTGGCTAGTGATGTCAAAACCGCTCAACGGCATCAACGATGTTCATCATATTAAAACATAGATAAACGAGGTCGTAATATTGGACTCCACTTCTTCTTATTCCTGTAGGAATATACTGGGGGCTGTTATACATTTCCAAATGCCCCTGCTGTAATGAATCAATGCGATGAAAATGAAGAGTTTCCCAAGATTCATAATTACGTCATGCACCATTCAGAAATTAATGACCCAACCCCCCTCCCCCCACTCACATCTTTTCTAAAATACGTTCTGTATGCTAGGTACCACTTGATCATTCAATCTGTTCAAACAAAAGTTGTTGTCATGCGAACCTGCTACCCAGGGCTCATACTAAGCGAAATGGCATCAAAACAGCAGCAAAACCCCGAAACTGAGCATCTCAGATAGGCATTGAAAATAAAAACGAGGCTACCACAGAGTGCACAGGTAGCCAAATATTCTCAATACTTAAATTAAACTGCAAAAATTACCCACTGATGATTTCTAATCTGATGTCACAGCTGTTAATGCATTGCCCTATGAGAATGCAGATTCACTGAACAAACTTACTTTTGCCTTAGTTGAAAGTGGATTGGTCATGAATTCATCTGGGATTCCTTTGAACTGATCTTTGAGTTTACCACTTACATCCTAAACCCAGAGAGAACAAAGAAACATATTCGACTCATTTTTCTAAGAGTAATTACTACAACAATATGCAACTCACTGTTACAGTGCATACAAAGACTTCTAAAAGGTGTCTAGTATAGAAACTGAGACATCAGTAACTATAAGCAGAGGTGATTCAAACTTTCACAAGTTGCTCGATGTCACATGTTTGATTTTATTCTACAAACAAACGTACTTCGGGGATCAAAGTTTTGAGTGAATATTCCAAGGTTAGATTAAACACATGTATCAGCTAAAATCTGTTTCTAGATGTACATGATTTAATTTGCTATGTTCGTTGCATTCAACTTAAAAAAGATAAAATATGCATCAAGAAAATATCTTAGTAAACCAACTAGGCAGCATGGTGAGAGGTAGAAAATGCAGCACATACACTGCATTATTGTGTTTGTTTTCCTTGACAAGTCAATGTGTGGGAACTACAGACGCGCAAAATTTTATTAAACTTTTTAAAACACAGGAATATCACTACCAACTTACCGAACCCTTATACGTCATAAAGTAAGTTGTTATCTGATCGTCGGTCATAACAGGGTGGCGAACGATAAGAGATAAAAACCTTTTCAGTGCCCTCCTCCTTCCTTCAATAAATTCTTTTGTTGCTAAAAAACAGAAATTGAACAAATCTTGTTAACATATACTCTCACTAACCTGTACATTGGTTAAATAGGGGCTAAAAGCCATGTTTCAACCTAAAATCCAAGCCTCTGTAGCTTAGCTGAAATCTACCAGGGCTTTTCGGTGTTGTATGACACCTGGGTGCATTACCCCAATCCCTAATTTAAGAGCAGCACGTCAGATCGTACTAAAACATAACACACACTAGAACAAACCCTTCAGACATGACTAGTCACTAGGACAGGGCTAATAATGTCGTAAGTAAAACTATCCATCTTCAGATAGCGAAATCGGCATTACTTGAGTAAAAAAGAGCTAATCAACAACTCCTCTGCCCAAATAAGAGCTATGAACTTATCATACAGCATTGGAAAGTTCATATGAGCGATGAGCTTTCTTCTAGTACCTCATTTGGCCAATTTTGGCAAAATGTTCTTGAGCTACAGCCTAAAACGTAATTTTTTCAAGCTACATGTCATTAACAAAAAGGGTGTGGCCTAGAATAAATGAAAAAAAATTGGAACCTACTCTTTTGTAGCACACTAAATAAATTTCCTGTATTTTCTCAAGCACTAATTCGAATAATAGACATAACCAGGCCCAATATTATAGATAATAAATCACAGAATTAATGGACACACGTCAACTTAATTGAGAATCTTCGTGTAAGGAAAAAATGAGACATAAGCCATAACATTCACACCACAAATAGCAAACAAGTGATGAAGCGTTCTTGAAATGTTTTGAAAAAACCCTGAACATAGCCAATATTAGCATAAACTGCGAACTGCATGTTGCACAACATATTCCCAAGATATAAGGCATGGACCACAGTATAAAGTATGCCGTCCCTAAGACCTACCCCAAAATGAAAAACAGGATGAACCGTTTTTGACATATTGGGGAAAAAACCTGCAAATAGCTATTTTCGAACATATATCACCACCACCAAGCCAACCCTTAACAAGATTTTCCCCAGGAATGGCACATGGTTCATAACATACGCAAAGTCGTACCGAAGAATCGCACCAAAAATGACGAGAATAGGATGTACAGTTTTCTACATATTTGGAAAAAAACATGAAAAACACCATTTTGGGCGTAAATTGCAACCTGTAAGCCAAACGAAATTATCCACAGACATAGCACATGGTTCATAATATGTGCAGAGTTTCCATAAAAATTCACACCAAAAATAACAATGAGCGGATTAATCGTTCAAGACATATTTGGAAAAAAACCTGAAAAAAGCCATTTTTAGGCATAAATTGCCACCTGCAAGCCAAACGAGATTTTCACGAGGCATGGCGCATGGTTCAAAACATGCTTAGAGTTGCCCGTAATATTCACACTGAAAAGTACAAGAATCGGATGACCGTTTGGAAAAAACGATGAAAAGCGAATTTTTTGGACATATATAAATTGCCACCAGCAAGCCAAACGAGAAATATTTTTGAAAAACCCTAAAAATGGCCATTTTGGCCATAAATTGCCACCTGCAAGCCAAATAATTTTTTTTTTCAAAATTTCCGCTCCATTACTCTTCCTCAATTACAGTTTGTCACCTTCAAACCAAACTTCAGAAAAAATCTTAGAGTGAATATCTGGAAAAATGCGTTGGTAACGGACAGAAGGACAGACCTCATTTTATAGAAATCTTCCGCTACAGCGCGAGTCCAAAAAGTGTGCAAATATGGGACGCAGCTCTTCCCAAAATTACATCATTCATAGTATACATGCATGCATGCCTGTACAAAAAATAACTAAGCCAGACCAAATATTTTTACTTAAAACAGCAATTGATACATAAATCCATAGATCAAGTATGCCTTATTTATGACAACGGCAAGCATTGCTCTGCATAAGGCATACAAGAACAACCACCTTTCTCAGTCCTAGTCATAATTCATGATGTTATTAACACATTTTCTGGAGAAAACGTCTTCTCTTGTAACAGTGTGGAAGTACAAACAGGAGTAAATGTTTGTTTCTTCTGATGATGATGCTATTCAAATGGGAAAACAGTTTGAAGTAGTCTGAAGAATAAATCAAGCATCAAACTTGAATAATTAATAAGTGTAGCAGAGAAAGAAGAAGAACGTAACTGAGGGCAGAAGTGATAAAAAAATCTGGAACTACTCTGGGGAACACATGCCCGAATATCAAACTCTATCCATGTCAATATCAAACTGCTTTTTCGTGAAAATGTCAGCCTCAATTGGCTCTTTCTTCAATGTTTTAGACACTGCACGCAAATTCTAGATGAATGAACGTTATCCTTTGCATCACCGTTAACACAAATTACGACAACATTCAAGATTATCTAATATAACCTCAACCAAAAACTTTTACAACACCAAAGCAATCAAGGCCTATTTCCGCTTCATCTAGCTAACGACTACCTTAAGGGAAGAACATTTCGCGGGAAGAAAATTTCGCGGATTTCGCGGTTTTTGGGCAAATCCGTGAAATTAAATTCCCTTTTTAACCTCCAAAAACGCTCAACTGCGAAAATTAATTCCTGCGAAATTCAACCACCATTGATCCGCGAAAATAAATTCCACAAAAATGTAGCAAAATTCCGAAAATCTTTTAAATAATGCGTTCTTCATCAAGTACCAATGAACTAAGATAGATTATCTATTACAGTGACAAGTACAGCAAGCTAAAACGCTATTTTGATGGGGAAATAGCTTGCCAAAAAATTGTAAAAAGTGTTCAACCGTGAATATTTATTCCCGCGAATTGCTTTGTATAGCATGGACCGCGAAAATTAATTCCCGCGAAATGTCCGAAAAATTTGACCGCGAAAATTAATTCCCG
>JAOBRC010545454.1:0-11263 GCA_027575255.1 Scolionema suvaense | reverse complement strand
GGGCGGCATTGCCCGAGAAAATGGCGGCGACCGTATGTCACCTTCGTAATGCTGCATTTTGAACACCGTCGCTGATTAGTTGAAATTGATTGGTTTATAGTGTTATTCAGTCCCCATACTATCTAATAAACCTAGGTTGCAAAATTGGTACGGTGTTCCTTTAAATAAGAACGTAAGGCTTTGAAGAGCGAAAACTTAACGTCATGCTAAGTTGGGAACATGCTAAAGGCTTTGATCGGAAAACTTGTTTTTTGTGTGTGAAAGTAGAATTTTATATAGATTTCACTGCAAAGACCCACTGTTCACCAGTCAAATATTGTGTTTTACCGGTCCAGGGTAATTTTCTGTCGATTGAGTTCCAAAACCATGATACTTATAGTAACAGTAGAGATTTTCCGTAAAATTTACTTAAGAACATTTTTAGACTTAATTCTGACCTAAGTTAAAACATTGAAGCCTTCGTCCGAAGAAGTTACGTTCTTATAAAAAAAGAAACCAGTAAAGAGATTCCACTGCACGTTGAGTGTATTGCTTATTTGGCCTTCCCATAGTTATCAACTATGGTCTTCCCATCGGTCAAAGGATGCCTTGCAGAAATCGGTGCTATTGTTTGTGAGCCTCGGTTCACGTCGCTGCTGTTATTCACTTCAATCAGATGATAGAAATCTCATAACTTGTCCTTCGATTTTTTTTCGTCGGCATTGTTAGAGTCTTTGCCAGCTGGCATCATTGCTTATCGATGTGGTATACTTGTCTCACTCATATATAATAAAAATTTGGGGCCGACATAAACACGAGTACGTCGAAAACATATGTAGTAGCGCATGGTGTTGTTAACCCTGTTTTAACTGGGCTCTAAGCCAACTCATTTTAATCTAACTGAAACCTGTTTATGGTACTCTGTTCTACTTCAAACTTACTACAGTAGTAGTATGGACTATAGACTTTTGTTTTACGTCTACGAAGTCCATGACCTTGAAATTGTCATGTCCAGAGTTTTGGTTCAAAATGTTCAAAATTTTCTTTTCTTCCAAAATCGGTTCTGGGTTCAAGTTTAATTAGTTTAAAGATAAAAACAAGTCATGCAAGATGCATTTGGATGCTGTTTTGTCCTGAGTTTTTGCTAAATTGGTCTGAAATCTGTTTTTTGGGTACAGTACGCTCTTTAAGAAATATTCTGTATCTCGGAAACTGTTGGGTTTGGGGTCCTTCAAATTTGACTGAATCTGTCTTAAATAACAATATAAAAAGTCTCAAAGTTTCTGTGCCATTGCCTTTTCTGTGTACAAGTTGTTAAAACTTTCTTGGTAGAGGGGCGAATGTGCCCCCCCCCCCAGTCAAAATAGGGTTTAGTTTTTGTTTATATTTACCCGAATATCTGCTGTTTAAAATAGAAGTATGGCAATACAATTTGTCGTGGAAATATGCCACGAATAAATTTTTCCAGATAAAAAACTGACGCGCGGCAACGCTCTTGCGTTCTGCTCGTGTCAAAGTCGACCAGCACTTCATATTTATCCTGCAATTGCTCGTTTACAAAATGGTGAATTGTTACCGTCTTTCCTATGCTGCTCATATGAGGCAGCTAATAAGTACTTGTTTATTTGTTCGTTTTTTTCAGGCTGCTCTTGAACTGGAAAAACAAATGGATTTCTACAACATAACAATCCGTCACAAGTTTGAATATTCCTCTCCTACTGATGAGATAGATTTGCTCGGCAATGCTTTTCAAGTTTTCCACAAAAATCAAAATCGTATTCTATTCGCTGAATTTTATAACGATCAAGCTGCGTTCTTCTGCAAGGTAGGTGGAGTTTGATGCATTGTCTATTGGTTGCTTGGAAAATCGTAAGGAAGTAGTAGCCAGTAGTGGTAAATGTATAGGTCGGGGGAGGGGGGAGGGGGGATTTATAGGCAAATGCAGCACCTTTTTTTACTGCGGAGTATACTGAAACATAAAACAAGATTGATGTTCATTAAATAAAGCACTTCAATCCCGTCAAGATCCATTTTCCTGATTTTGGCCCGTCTTTGGCAAAATTTTTTGTCGAACCCGCACCTAAAATTTTAACACCTGACATGCGTGCTCGTGTGCATACTTGATCCACAACCCTTCTCATAAATTTTACACAAAAGTCCTAAAAGTCCGATCCTTTAAACCGAGTCGTCAAGCCGTGGAGGCTCGATTTTCTCCAGGGCTGAATATTATTGTCAGCCCTTTGCTCGTGGAGAGTGGTTAACACCGTATTTTGCACATGTCTCAATATATTTTGCGAAGGCTTGTATCCATTGGTAGTCGTGTTACAACTGTGCCTAGTAGGGAATCCTCGTTTCTCCCCTTCGGATTGTTTAAGACGCAGCTCTTCTTCCGACGCATAACATGAAAAAGAATGTCACTAACTCACTGATGCGACCTCCTGCCAGATGATCTAATTTGTTCAGCAATTTTTCAAATTTGATTTTTCTTCTATGGACATCATCGTAGAATTTTTGAAATCTTTTACCCGGAACATTCATTTCTCAACAGAGTCTATCGGAATGTAAATCTCTTGTAGGCTCATAAGCACGAATTATACACACCGAAGTTTGTTTGGATCGTGAGGCAGCCTCTTGTCGATGGCTGGTTCCTTGAAAAGAGTGACTGCTCAAAACAAGAACTTCTCCTTGCTGCAGAAGGACATTTTGCTATCAATTACACAACTTACCCGAACAAAGAAGGATGGTTCGTTGGTGATATGGTGAGTTGAGTGTTCATCGTTCCTTACTGTTTTAAACTCTATGTAGGATACGTACATACGTACGAGTGAGGAAAAACCTCCCATCCCTTATCCCTATTTGCCCAATGCACTTGTTGCCTCCCCCCCCAAAAAAAAAAACAAAACAAAACAAAACATGTCCGAACAGCTCAAATTTGGCATGCACGCTTGTTTGACCTTGTTGTCACGATTATAACTTGCTTGACGCTTTGATTTTAGCCGCTTCAGAATTGTCAATGATACTTTAAGTTCACTAAAAGATTTTGCCTTGCAAGGAGCCCTTACGCAAAACATGAAATCTGTACATATTTTGGGCACGGGTGTACACCTTGCGCAGTAAGGAACATGACCCAATTTTGAAGCTGCCCAATTCTGCACATCTCTAGAGGTTCACAAAACGTGTCTCGTGGGAGCTTTTATGAAAATTATTCAAGTTTTGGACCATTAAGCTCGATGAAACACACCATCTGACTGAAGTTGAGTGGGAAATTCTTGATTCTATACTTCATGAGCTGTGCAGTGGAAGTATAACTTTGCAGAAATGTTTTTTATAGATGTATTCTATAAGACACCAAATTTCCGTAAATGTTTTTGTTCATTATTGTCTATTAAGTCCTTATTGTTGCCTTTGTTTCTTTTACTGTTGTCGTTGTTTTTCTTTTTGGTTTTATTTGACTGCTTTGGTTTTTGTATAGCCGTGAAAGTAATTTATCTTTCGTTTTTTTTAAATCACCAGGACAACCGAACTAATCTTTTTATTCGGGACAATGGATCAGAACTTATTAACCAATATGCTGGTTATGCGTATGATGGAGTCTGGGCAGCAGCTATGGCTATGGACGGTACTTTTCGAAATTATGATGTATCAGCGTTATCGAAAACGAGGCTAGCTTTGGCTGTTAGATCGGAATTCAATAAAGTCAAGTTTGAAGGACTGACTGTAAGTTTTCGTGGAATGCTTCGAAAGTTGGAATTGTACGTGCATATATTGTCTTAAAAATTGCTGACGTTATTTTAATTCATGTGTATCGAATGTCACAAATTACAGTACTTTGGCTGAGGTTGTCCCAAAGGTCGTGAGGTGCGCTATCATCCTTTTCCTCATCCTGCTTACATGATCCTTAACTCACTATAGCAATCCAGTCATTTCCATTTGGAATCGCCAAATGTACGAATTCACCTGCGATTCTTTCTTACAAAACTCATTTAGCAAGGATTGTTACTAAAATAGCTGAAAAACGTGTTATGGTATTAAACTGAAAGTATGAGTTAGTGCTTTTCGATTCAGAAAAAATCCTCGAAAAATGTTTTGAGTGAAGACATCATGTGTGTGTAAAGTAAACTAAATGATAAAACTTCTTTTTACGGAGGTACACTCCGCATCAAGTATATAAAATGTTTTTTTTTCTAGACAACGCAGTGACGTATGTTCTGTTTTACTCTTTAAGGGTCACTTCAGGTACTCTGGGAAGAATTTGCAAGACAGGGAAGCGGATCTACGCATACTACAATACAAGAAAGGTTTCCTGATTGATAACTTATTGCGCTATTTGACACTCACTGGACGTTTACTGGTGTTCCTGTTGCAATTTCCAGAGAAACGCAAGGACAGATTATGAGCGTAACCTAATGCTCGGTTCAGGGCCTGGGCTATTTAGTAAAGAAGCTTGCATCGAGTGAAGCCCTCAATTTAGTGAGTGCTAGGGGTCAAAGGAGGGGAGGGGGGCTGTTATCGAGCATCTCAACCTGTGGAGGTTCGTACCAGTTGTGTCAATCGCTTTGCTTAGAAGGTTTTGTGATAAGAATAAGGTTATTTTCAGAAAATGTTATGGCATCATAAGCTCACAACATTCAAGAAGAAAGAACTGCGTGCTTATTCAAGAAGTGTGCCTTTGAGAGAGCCACCGCTTATTCAACTGAATCGCTAGACTTGATCTTCCTCATCTGTTACTTCAAAGTTTTAAATTGCTGCGCACAGTGTGCCCGCGTGTGATGTGCGGGAGGGAAGAAAAGGCTGCTTGCTAGTCAAAAGAGGGACCATGTCGAGCAGCCAGAGGAGTGGATAAATCTGAGAGTGCTATCATGATGGTGAATACTTAGCGAAACAATAAAAAGATTTAGAAAGAACCTAATAAACACATAAATAGCATCACATTCAATTGCATTTCCTTGAAATTTTCAGTGGTTTGCTAGCAACCACTTTTGTCTGCAAGAAATTAAAATTGCTTATACCTTTATTGAAAAATGCTTGCGATCTTGTTATTGTAGGTCCCATGGAAACTTCGCTATTGATTTTTCGCATTGAATCTTTTGTTTTAGGCAAGTATGTGGAAGTTGGTGGATATAACTGTATCACCCAGGAAATCTTTTTTTACCCAGATGAAGAAAAATTGTTATTTGAAGGTAATGTCTGCCTTTTTCTTGCACTAATGGATATAGCATGATCCCCCTTCCAGGCATACAATACCGTGCAAAAATTATGAGAGTTTGCTGTTGGTGATAGCTTCGGCAGCCTAACATATCCCTCCAGACCCCTCTCCCCTTATACAATGTTGCTGTCCCACTGGTAAGAGTAGGCGTGGAAGCTGAAAGCTCAAATCAACATTGTACAATGTAGCCTGCTCGCAGACTCTTCGGAAGCTCTAACGTCTCTCAAGCAAGCAGATGAGCGCAGGTTGGACTGTGGTTGCAAGCTATGTACAAGGGGGAAAGGGAGAATTCTCAACATATTTTGCACGGTATTGTAGTGTACTTCGACTGCTATGAAAGAAGCTGAATCTCTCGAGTGGGCTGTGAGCAGGCAAGGTTAACTTGAAAAGTTGTTATGACATCCAACTAACACGAAAGTTGTACTTCACTCTCAGCTTTAGAAGAATTATTCAAAGACTATCTGGAAGTCCGTAGCTGACATAGTTCAGCTGGACCCACTAACATGTCACAAGGCCTTAATTTAAAACAAGGTTCTCCCTGGGCCTCCCGGCCTTGAACAGTTTAAGCCACATGTGTTTTGAATTTTTATTTTTAGAAATGCGTTTGTTAGTGGAATTTATCTGTAATTTACCTTAAACCTTTAGATGGTCGGATACCGACCGACGAAGTGACTGTCGTAACTAACATCATGTCGTATGATTCAACAGCTGTATGGGTCATCGCCGCTATGACGGTCATTGGTCTGATCGTTGCTTTCGTTTGTTTGTCGATAAACATCATCTATCGGAATCACAGGTATGCGTGACCGAGGCTTTGTTTTGAAAAATCGTGTATCTGATGTCACTGCTTTGCGATTGTGGAACAGTCATAGGCATTCCTCAATATCGCCCTTTTCCACTGTCCTTTTTGTGCGGATGTTGTTACCCAATTCTGCTATGATTTTTTTTTTTGTAGGAATCTATACATTTTGGTAATGACTGAGTAAATATGCTTTAGATATTGTGTTGTCATCAGCATTATTTGCATGGCGTCAGCGTCACTTTTATTTTGTTATAATTGTTCTGTATCAATTTTTTCATTTCTTTTCCCTGCTTTTTGGATTGATTTTGGAATTTTTGTCTGATGTTTTTGTTAGCCACACACGTAAATATAAAAAAGCTAAATTCATGGCAAAAACGTGTTCTCATCTAAATTTACGGTTTTTTATGGGGGATGGTGGTTTTGGCTTTTTGTTGTTCGGAGATGATGTGAATAGTTCTGGTTTCATAATGCTGCTCATTCCAAGTCCTCGATTGATACAGTCGGCTGTATTATCTTCCAAAAAAAGAAGAAGGATCCGGTAAAGACTTATCACAAATCCAACTATCGTAATTTTTTAAAAGACTGCAACTTTTGCCTATATTTTTGTCGAAGTCTTACACTGAAAATTTACGTAAGTCGTGATATCAGCACGATTAATTGAAACCGAGGATGGGAGTGTTGTTGGTGTTGTTTAGCTGAGTTACGTTTCTTACCAACAAAATGTTTTGTTTAAAAATGTTTTTTTTTATGGTGGGAGGCTGCGAGGAAGGAACTCATGCTGGTCAAAATGCCATAGGTGCATATTTAAAAAGATGCATTTTTGGTGAATTTTAGGGCAATTAAGATGTCATCACCGCAAGTAAATAATACCTGTATATTTGGTTGTGTCGTTTGTTATTCCTCCATAATATTACACGGATGCGACGAAAACATTGTATCCACAGACTGGCTCATCTTCATGTCGTACGTAAGTATTCATAAATTTTTAGATTTCATATATTGTATATCTGTTTTGTGGAAAATTTCTGGTTCACTGACAAACGAAATAGAGAAGTTGATAGTGAAAAGATCATAGTAAATCTTTAGGGGGTTAGTCTTTGTCATTGTACGGCTTTTTTGTTCACGATACTCTGTGCTGATAAATACCTCGCTTTAAGTGCATTGCGTTAGTTCCTGAATATGGTGATAGAAAGTAGTACGCTCTAACCCTATTTAGGGGGGGGGGGGTCTGGCTAACCCCCATTTAGGGTTAAGTTACACGTACACACTGTAAGAAGCAACATAGAAGCTATTGAGAGGTCAAAACAAGTGACAAAAAACGTCAATTTATCTTAGAAACAAGAACCAGTATATAGCTAATCTAGGTGTCTTTTCCAGACTTAAGAAGGCAGTTACATTTGTCCACTCTCATACAAATATCATTCATGAGATCAGGATACAATTGCCGCAAGTACGGAAATTCTAATTCTCCAACATTCTGATGCTTTGGAATCATCTTGTGACAACTTTTCTTTTTCTGGAAGGCTACGTCACTGACTCTTTCACTTGGTTTTACCATCATGTTCGGTGCTTTCTTCATCAAGACATGGCGAGTCTTCAGGATCTTCACAGCTGCAGAAAAGTTAAAAAAAGTGGTAAGTTTTCACCACTTTTTCTTACTTCATTGCCCTGTTTCTTCTGTATCATCGTTGGTCCTGGACATTTTTTTCATTTGATCTATCGATTGGCAATTGTACCCTGTGGCACAGACGGTTTATTACCCATGCAATGGAAGCAACGGATTCGTTGTTGCATAGATGATTTATTTCCCTATGTTATGGAGGCGATGGATACCTAATGACGCAAAATAATTAACATGAGAATGTAATGGATCCTGGGTAAATCATCATGCAATGCATTGTGAGATGGCCAGGAACACAGAAGAATTGATGTCGCGGTGGCAAAAGTAATGACCTTCCACATTCATCTATTTTTGCAATTGGCAGGTAATTAAGTCACCGCTTTCGAATGATCTCCTTTGGAAATGTCAGCCGCTGATGATGCTAAATCTCATTTTTTTATGGGTTTCAGACCAAATATTAAAAGATTAGCGTAAAGGCTGTCTTAAAGCATTTAGCCGTTGTGTTTCATTGTCGTTATTTTTTGATAGCTGGTGCAGAAGCCAGAATCACCGAAATCCGAATACTAACATTTCGAATCTCACAATGCTCCGAAATCCTTTTTTCTTTTTAAGTTTTATACTCTAGATTTCATTTTCCCTTTGTTCTGTGTTGTATTCACCACTCCGTGGTTTTATGGTGTTCTGCAGTATTTTTTCGTGGTGAAAGAGATTTGATGTCTTCCTGTAGCCAGACTATTATAAAATGTGCTGTTTCACTCGATGCCTCATCGGTACAGGTTCGTCAGATTTCCTGTGATCTTTTCTTTGCCTGTCCAACGTGACTACCTTCTAGAATCTGAGATATATTTAATTTGGTATGACTGGTTCCTCGATGTTTGTACACTTTTTATGGGAAAATGAAAAATTACTTTCTTTTCGTTTTTCAGAAATCCCTGACGCCGCAAATGTGGGCACTACTTGCTACACTTGTGATTTTAGATATTGGAATGTTCATTGGCCGCATATTTCTCGACCCTCTGTATCTGACTGACAAACAAGCATCAATCCAGGTATGTTAGGCCTTGATTCTTCTGTGGTCAGACGCAGTAAGAGAAAGACGTTCATCACGAAAAGAACTCCCTTTCGCCCTCACTCCATCGTGGGTCCAGTCAATGCAACGTTTTTTGTTTTGTTTTTTTTTTTTCATGCTATTGTCGTTCTTTAATACAATAATGCTTTGTGCATCTTTTAATACTTCAATCTGTCGTTATATTTTAACTTTTCAAATCGAGTAGAGGGCATATATATTTCCTTAGTCTACTAAACATTTTTTGTTTTATCTGATCTCTTTCTATCCTACTCTTTTTCAAATAAGGCCTCCTTGTATCTACTCTGAGATTTCCTGTAATATTATAGTTCGCCGATGATCAAATGCAAGTCTCAATCATTCGTGAGACGGCGTCGGCCTACCAAAATTACTTCGCTGGATCTGTGCTCGCATACAAGGGATTTATTTTAATATTTGGATTGTTCCTGGCTTGGCAGACGAGGAATGTTTCGATTGAACTTATGAATGATAGTCGATCCATCGGTATGGCTGTGTACAGCGTTTCAGCTGTGAGCGTCATTGGTGTCATCAGTGTGTTTGCTTTGAGAGGAAGCACTAAATACACAATGATATATGTCATCACGGCAACGTGTGTGTCAGTATGCTCAACGATATCTCTGCTCATTGTGTTTGTCCCAAAAGTAAGTAGCGAAGAATTTTTACGTTTGATTTGTCCAATTTGCATTAATTGATTTTTTATACGTTAAAAGAATATCGTTTTTTTCTCTGGCTGCTGTTAGCGATGCATCAAAATTTTTTCTAGTGTGGTTTACTCCCACGTCTGACTTCAATATAATGGCATCGGCCGGTTCGATAAAGTGAAACAAACTTTACTGATTGTTGTTCCTGGGTAAAAATTTGCATTGTGTTTCGATGGTTGGTCAGCCTATCTTTTCGAATGGTTTATTTGGCATTTGCTCTGATCAAGGATTAGAGCTTATATTCACGGACTCCCTTATCAAGTCTTGATTTAAAACTTTAATTTCGGCTTGTAACATAAAGGGGTAGATGTATTACTTTCGTATCTGATTCCGTTTTATTTTACTAAATGCACTCTAAATAATGCCTTGTACGAAATCTGTTTCGGGAGTTGTACCTTGTTTGCTATGAAATAAAACGTTTGATGGTTAAGTGGTATTAAAATCTTGGCGTTCTTGTCTCTTCGTCAAGTAGTACAAGTACAGGTTACAGACTGCTAGTTAGGGGAAAATAGAGATCAGGCCAAGATAGGTTTTGTTTGACATGAAACAGCTTGTGCTGTGTGGTTTTACAACTTAAATTTTTTGCTTGCTTAGTATTAGCTTTGATCTGCACATAAATTGGCGATACATATGCAAGCACAAGATGGGGCTGCGACGCAGATCCCATAGTCCCTTGCAGTCGTAGCGTAATTTTTTCATCTTCGGATAGGTAATATGTTCCGTTGTTATTTTTGTTTTTTGACCACCCTATATAGAGTAGTCTTCTCCTTTCACTTGTAGATTATTGTATTGTTCAGCTCAGATGACCTGATCCGTCATCAAACAGAAACGAAGTTTCGTCGACCTCCAGAAAATGGGCGTTCTTCATCAGTCATGAGTATGAGTATGAGCACCAAGTCTGTCTCTTTCGATTCTGTGGTCACCGCTGCTAGCTGGCAAAAAAACGGTAAATCGATCTACACAGTTGCAGACATTGAGATCAAGTGAAACGTTGATTATTGTGAATTCTCTTCGTAAGAGGGTACATATAAACTATAATTTGTGAAGAATTTAGACAGAATATTTATGACGCGAGAAAGGAATTAAACATAGATTTGGTCGAATTGAAAAGAAGAATCAGCAAGGCAAGTGACGTAGAGACGAGTAAAGTACCAGTGTAAACACTAAATTAACCTTTTTCTTCTACCTGGGTAGAAACGACTACGCCCCTGCCCCCTCCCTGCCCCACGAGAAAGTTTTTTATGCATTTCCCAAATATTGACCATTGAGCCCAATTTTTTCGAAAGAAAAAAAATAGCAAAAAAAATTACAAAAGATCCAAACTTCTGAGGGCTTGTCGTGCACTTTGAGTGGAAAACACTTTCTCCTCTTTTTCTCTCCTCCTTACCTTTTTATCGAAGGTAAGACTGCTTAAGCGTGATGCACGATTGCTGGGACACATCAATCGTTGTGAAGATCTCTAAAGATATAGGTACGATGTACTTGACTGCAGGTGAATATACACGTATTACTGTTTACCACGGTATGAACTTCGTTTTGTTTGTCTTTAGAGTTTTAATGTGTTCTTTTTGGTTCTATCTAACTATCCATCGCATTCTACTTCGAACGAAATACACCATGATTTCAGCCATGAATATCTTCTTTTCTTCATCATAAACAACGGACAGATGAAGACCCGCGTCCTAAAAACACGTATATACACTTTCGTTTCCATAGTAGAATCTCTTTATTCATAATACACACAATTCTATATACGCACGCTCGGTTTCCCCAGCGATCCTATAAGCAAGCTACTACCGTAATGACTCGATTAAGCCCCCGGGGGCTTATTTGTCAAAAGTGATTTTGGGGGTGGGGGCTTATTCGA
>JAOBRC010545343.1:0-11264 GCA_027575255.1 Scolionema suvaense | reverse complement strand
ATTTTTGAGTAACCTCGATTTTAACGATCTTGACTGTTGCAAATGCAACAGTCGCTACACTCTGTATCCGCCCCTGAGTCTCTTGTTTTCTTTGTTGGGTGAGCTTATAAAGAGCTCTTTTTTTAATACTAGTATAAAAAATATTGTTTAGTCTTCAAATTTTACTCGCCAATGTTTTCATGTTGGTTTGGCCACATTTTGTACCAGCTGTCAAAATAGGAAACTTTGGATACATGCTTTGTACACTATGAACCATAACACTGTGCGTCATTTGTCATCTCCATAGCTGGTAGTTTTTCAGAATACATTGCAGGCTGTTCCTTTTAACCCTTCCTGTGCCATACCCAAATGCTGTTTTTCACCAGTTTTATGCCTTTTTGAAGGGTTTAACTTTGTCAATAACTATTTGATTTAGAACCATAGGTGTTCAGCTGGGGGTCCCTCTCCCCTTACCATCTTGACTGTAGCCGATTGGCTCTTGAAGGGTTATCACTATATTTTTGGAAAGATCTGTACCTTGGTAACGTCTTTCTTCATTTTTGCTGTTGCCAGTCGCATTTTAGAAAGAAAGTTGTTATGATAAATTGTTTTTTGAAGCGAAAGCGCTGTTAATGGATACAATTTGTTGTGAATTGACGAAGCCCAAATGTATGTGCAAAACAGGGCTAAATTTCAAAGGTGGAAGTACCTGACAAAGGTTGTGGATAACGTTTTCACTCATGTAGGCTTATTGGTGTGCGTCTGAAAACTGACTACGAATTGGAAGAAAGTTCATCAGAAGATGAGGAAGACTGAAGCAAGAAACAGTTTTGAATTTCATCACACTATGATCGTGTGAAAGATACTTCTCGTATGCTTTACCGACTTGCTCTCATGTGTTTATCGCAAACCACAATAGATGGCCACCTCTGGAATACATGAAGTGAGAGGGCAGAAGAAGCTGATCTTCTTGTTTTATGCCGCGAAAGTGTTTGACTTCAAAATGCTACTTTCGTGCAGCAGTACTTCACTGGTACTTTAAGTTACTTTATATGCTGAATCAGCATTGCATTTATTGGCGTTGATGATATAATGAAGGTGGTATCTTCCATGCACCTGTTAACTCCTGTTGTCGTTAGGGTGGCTGTGATATATTTTAATCAGTGTGGGAGATTGTGTTCGATTATATTTTTGGAAAGAAAATTGATTTTTTTGTTATGTTTTTTATCAGTAAATGGTGTAATATTTATTTTAAATAGTATTTTTATGCATAATTGGTGTTGAAGATTTGATGGAAATATTTATTGTATTTTTTTCATCATCCATGTATCTACAGCACCAGAGCTGAACTGTTAAACTTCATGATCATATTTATCACTTACTTCGTTTACCTCTGATTTTGTTGGTCATCAGCAACAGATATTGTTTACAAGTAAACAGATCTGTATAAAAAATGTCTTCGTTTTGTAGTATTGTTCAGCTGAGTTTCTAGTGCTTAAAATTTATATAATGCATATACATACATGGACTATATCTTTCCGTTTCGTGATACATGCGGTTTCTGCATTGAGCATTATTTTTTAATTATTGATTTTCGTGTATTTATGTAGCTTTTAAGTTCTCATCGCACAACATGTTGGGTTCATTTAATTTGTTCCAAAGTTGCTGTCATAAATTTTTTTGTTTTTCTAGAGCTCGCCATACCTCGGTACTAGATGAAAGAAACTCAATCTTTAAATTGAGTTTTGAAACTCATCTTTGACAATGTTTTCAAAAAAAAGCCTTCAATCAAAGCTGTTCCAGTGATGTTTTCATGTTTGCGTTTCCTGAAGCTTACACACAATCAACTTCAGTTGGGCAATGCAGATTTCTTGTGTTTCTAGAAGTATACAACAAGTGTGTACATCGCATTGCTTTTTATCTCATCGTGATAATCAATTTAATTGAAGCTCAACGTGCCCACAACATATCTGACACAAAAAGAATGAGATGACCTATTCAAGGACAAGATTTTCTGTATTAGTTCTTGTTGTGGCTTTTGTTTCGTCGCTCTTCTTACGTGCGTAATCTTCTTACGTGCGAGCTTTTGTCTCAAACAGCGGGAAGCTTGAGATGCTACCCAACACAAAATCACAAAGCTGGGAGTGCAGAAGATATGATGGGTGGATTCTATCGCCTTGAAGGAATATATTTATCTGAGGTTTTCTTCTGAGATTTTAATTAGCCTTTCGAAGTGTTTCTGCTACTTACTAGTAATTTTTTAGGCTTCACCGACTTCGCTGTTTGAGGTTTTGTTTTAAGTTCTTCCAAGAGCTTTTATGATATCTAAGGGTATTATCAAGATGTGCCTTACTTTTATCAATACTTCTGCACAATCTGAAGCTCATAACAGACGCTGGGAAATGCATTTTCTTGCGTTCTTTGAAGTCCAAATCCTAAACTTGCCCCCTCTAGCCCAACAATGGTTGGCCCTCACAGAGATAAAAACTCAATCTTCATTGCTTAGTCTACGTCAAAAATATTCCGTGGAAAAAATCCTGAAATTGAATGGAATGCATCGAATGACGTTTTAGCCTTTCATGGCGTGCTTTCTCAGGCCCCACTAAAAAATTTTGCGTGTAGTCGGTATACTTCTTGCGTGTAATTTATTTGGGATACAAATAATTGCATTATAACACAAGATCAGTGTTTGCGGTTGTTACAAAATTTATAGACATTGTGGAACGAATATTTGTAGATTTAACACTTGTAGCAGAACATGTCTGAACTTCTGCCTGCATACAGGTTATGGTAGAAATACATAACCCTTTGAGAAATAGTATTATGGAAAATTGTTAGTTGGGAAACAATTCGTATTTGCAAATTTGTAGCAGGTGACACTTGACAGTAATTTGAGGAAAGCTCGCAGTCATAAATCTTGCGAACAGTTTCCCTGCTGTACTAGGTAATTTAATTTTTATCGCTGGTCTTTCCTTCCTGGCTCGTTTGAGCTGTTTTTGCCGACTGATGCTCAGTAACTGAAACTCCCAATTTTGTATTGATGCTGGTTCTAAGATGCATTCTGTAATGTTAGATAACGGATCTTCATTCTGGGAAGAGCAAAATATTACATACTGTCATTGTGTAGTATTTTTCTCTTTACGTCCTGTATGCATATACGTTTTTGCACATTATACTTCCTCACGTTTCTCCACTTTTTATGCATACTGTAGATCTTTTATTGGTGGATCTGATCACTGTTTTCAGTTTCGAACTTTGGGAACATTTTTAACCGTACAAAGACCACAGAACTAAGAAATGCTCTATCATGACTGACATAGGAACTTCTGCGTTTTCAGGAATGTTTGAAACAGACACTCTAGCCTAGGTAAACGGCTTGTGCATCATGTTGTTTCTTCTATGTGACAATAGATATTAATTATTCATTTGCAAACATGTTGATGATGTTTGATAAAAACCTGTCTTCAGATTTAAACTGCATCTATTGAAAGGTAATAGAATAGTAGTTCTGACATATATAAAAGGGAGAACTAGATTTTCTTACAACGTAGAAGGACTCTCTGGAGGCCTCTCGAAAAGAATAGGATATGTTTTTTGGGATTAAAGGGACCATTTTCCATAAAATTGCTTCAAGGTATATTTTTTGAGTTTGACACTGAAAAGCAGTCATATATCTGCCAATTGAAATACTGTAGCTCAAAATGCGAACCTTCAAAAGTTACAATGACTTTCACAATTTTTCATTCAACAATAAATTTGAATCCTGGTCACGGCTCAAAGGACATGGAAGTAAAGGTAGAAGTCTATGTGTGGGTTCTGTACTGATAACGTTATGTCTTAGCAGACACCTAAGTGTTTGGACTCTCAGTTCCATTCATAAAGTTTTTAAATATGCACAAAAATACATTTCTGAAAAGGACAGAGGTTTGTGTCATAGCTAATCCTGTGAGAGAGCCTACCCTTGGATACTAGATGCTCTGACTTACACGTGAAATTTATCGTAAAAGTCACATTCACTTGTGGCTGCCTCATGTAGTCATATCCTGAAAGATTTGCGTTTTTCATAGGAGTAGTAACGTCAAAAGAAGGCTGCTTTGCTTCTTATCTTGAAAAAAGTTTTTGGAACCTGTTGGAGAGGGTCCCCTTACGTGGTGGAATTTGACTGTCTGTACGCCAGTATTTTGAACATGAAATATAGAATGACTTCTACCTTGTAGATGATAAATAGTATGTTTCAACATGTTACGTATATTGCATTTTCTGAGATACATCAGTACATCAGTTTTTACCTTCTATAGCGCTTTCTCACTTTTCTGATGTTTTTAAAGTGTTTTTAACTTCTTAGCTAGTCTTTGTGGCAATATCTTTCAAGCACTAACTGTTGTGACCTTTTTTTACAATGCGTGTACGGCGAAAGCTCAAGCCGAAATTTTTCCACTGGATATTAGGGTCCTGCCGAAATTGATTCCTGCTGAAATTTTTGTTTTCAATTTTTCTATAATTGCTATGCTACCCGCTCAAAGTGATTCCAATATACTTAGAAACAATAAAATTTAACTTTTTTGTATATTTCTTGAACTTAGTAAGTCAAATATTACATCAATCAATATAAAAAAAATGTATGATACACCTTTTTGCCCGAAATTTTGTCATACTGAAATTTAACGTTTCGGTAAAGTTGTATAAAAAAATCCTGCTGAAATTATTTCTGCTGAAGTCCTGAAAATCCAGCCGAAATTAATTCTGCCAAAGTGTTTTTGATGCCGAAATTTTTGGGCCTTAATGTATTATAAGGTTTTCTGGTGTTTTTATTTATATGTGCAAATGTCAGTCATGCTTGTTGAAAAAGTGTGTATGTGTCTGCTTATTTAGTGATCTTCACCTGTTGTCAAGTCATTCATAACACGTCAGTGTTTTTGTGTACTCTTCGTCGTTTGGTGATCGAACAACTCTTGCCGGAATTTGTATAATAGGATTTTCATATATCAATTCCAGGCATTCTTTATTCTCTCTATTTTGCCGTCGTGCAAAAGGAATGTTTTGAGTGTGTCGTGGTTATGTACTTGCGGTTGTGGTAACTGAAAATTTCATTTTCACTGCTGCAATTAGTGCAATTATTATAGCTGCAATAATTCAGTGAGCAACTTCATCCTTAACCATCTGATGGCATTTATGTTTTGCTTGCAGAGCCTACATTCTAATGTTCACCAGTTTGTATCCTGTTCACTGAGTTTAGTATTGATGATCTTGGAGTTCCAGTTCAATTTAATATCCTGTGCATGCCACCTCAGCTTAAGTCGAGATATGTGTTGGCATAACTACTTGTGATAATGCACGAACAAAGCAGTAGTACTTAGCATACTGAACTTATTTTGCTCAAGATAAAATTATTTAGATATCCTTGTATCCTTTTTCCAGTTTATTTACCAAAGCTTCCACTGTCCTTTCCATCAACAGAATTATGAACCTGTTAATAGGAGAGAGCGTTAGACTTGTTCAAGCCCTATCAGGGATAGTCAAGCCCCTCATCCAACTACACACCTGTTGTCATGTTACTCATAAACGCTCCAGTGTTTTTGTGTATTCTTCATCATCGTTATGAACAGATATGTGCTTCATTTTCCATGAGGTAGTAGGTGTTGTATCTGAAGTATTTGGACCTCATATCTTAGGCTGTACCTTTTAGCTGTGTGAGATTTGACTAAAGATCATTTAGTTTGGTTACTAATCTATAACTTGGAAGAAAGAATTTCTCTCTTCTGCTGTTTATTGTTTATCAAGACTAATATCAGTCTTTAAATAGAACTCCCCCTACGAAATAACCTGATAAATGTAGTTTTATTTTGTAAAAACCAGTTGTTTGGGGAATGCTTGTTAGAAAAGTTAGTGAAAATGCACTTGTAACTTATTGCAGTGAGTGATCTTCGCTTACTGTAAGTAAAGGCAAAATACTGATCATCTCATGTCCGCAAGCAGACTTCAGTCTTTGTCCGATGTTGTGTTTTAATTTGGACAAATCTTTTGTTTTTTACTAGCATTTTCGGCTTTCATAGAAAAAATGCACATGTATTTGGCTGTTTTCCGGAGGTAGTTGTACTCTGCTGTCATCTGATTGTTGGCTGTTTATTGCTCATTCTGCTTCTGTGTTTTATTGCTTCCCCATCTGCTGATTAATTTGAATAAGGGAGTTAAAATATCGTTACTTCATTGATTTGAAACAGGGCCATGAGACACCCTGACTGTGATGTTGTATAATGTTGTTGAGAAAAACCTTGAAGTTTTGTTATTTTTTCAAGATCGCGCTATCCATGATGTGATGAGCATGCAGTGAACAGGCTGTCATAATTGCATTAGAATACGTATGACTGTAGGTCGTCCACTGAAATAAAGGGGTGTGATTTGATTCAGTTATTGACAATTTTCTCTCTAAATGGTTTGCATGTGTGCATTTGAAGGAGCGGGATCTGATAGAATCGTTGAAATTATAAGTTTTGAAATTATTTATGAAGAGTAACAGTATTACCACTAGGACTCTAAATCCTAAGGATTTCTACCATAAGCACAGCGAAAAGAAACATATCTTCAACTTTATGCTCAATTCTTGAATTTCGTTATCCACCATTAAGTTTAGATCTTGGTCAAACCCTTATAATTTCAATTTGCCAAAAAGCATAAATATTTTATGAACATTGAGTCACGAGCGTATGTGACCTATATTGTGTTTGCTTTCATGTTGAATGGGACGAATGTTTGCTCAAAATAGTAACATTTATTTTCAGACTCCTATCGGACACTGCCCCTTTGATGTGTTTCGTTTCCCTTGCCTTGCATGAAATTCTGCTTGGTTTTATGTCTTCATTATGATATTGGATTTGATATTGTCACTTGTTTTGGGGTTCATTTCCTGCCAATCGTGCTTTAATGTAAGAGGATGCTCTGAATAGCTGTTTTTAGGTTTACGCACTGCAATTATTCTCAGTATCCAAGCTATGTATGTGCGTTTTGTGGTATTGTGGCTTTGCTTGCTATTGTTTTTTAGTTAATTGGACTCCCGCTTTAAGGGGGTCTGTTCATCCATCCATCCGCCTGTCTGTCCGTCTGTCCGCCCATCCGTCACCAAGACATTTTACCAGATAACTGCTGAATGAATTCTTCCGAAATTTGGATTCACAGACACCTTGGTGTGAAGGTGACAATCCATAACGAGGAAAAGAGAAGGAGCCAGAATTTTGAAAAGCTTTGTTTTCTTGCAGGTGGCAATTTATGCCCCAAGATAGTCATTTTTAGGGTTGTTAAGAATATTTCAAAATCTGTTCGTTACTTTTTTGTAGTTTTTGGTGTGAAACTACAAGGCAATAGCAGTTATGCTGTGGACCATGTGTCATATCTGGAAAAACTCTCTTTTGGGTTGGAGGTGGCAATTTATATGTGTCCAAAGGTACATTTTTCATACGTCCGTGTGTCAAAAACTGTACATCCACCTCTTCCCATTTTTGGTATGAATTTTAGGGGCAACTCCACGCATGTTCTGAACCGTATGCCATGGTCTCCTGAAAATCTTGTTTAGCTTGCAGGTGGCAATAACGTCCAAAAATGGCAATATTCAGGTGTTTCATTGTTGTTTTAGATTTGAATATAAGGGGGAACTCTACATATGTTATGAACTATGTCCCATTTCTCCAGAAAATGTCGTTTGGCTTACAGGTGGTTATTTACGTCCGAAAATGGCTTTTCCCAAAACTGTTCATCTTATTCTTGTTGATTTGGTTTGAGTATTTGGGGCACCTCTACGCATGGTTTGAACCATATGCCATGTCTCGTTAAAATCTCGCTTGTCTTGCAGGTGGCAATTTATGTCCAAAAATGGCGATTTTCAGGGTTCTTTCCAAGATAATTCATGCTATGCTTGATTGTCAGAAGGAGGAAAGAAACTGCTGTACCAAACTTGACATGTATCTGCTGAGTATTCTTAAATGCTAAGGTTGCATTCTTTTTAGTCCTTTGCACAGATATTTCTATAATGTGTTACTA
This sequence comes from Scolionema suvaense, assembly GCA_027575255.1. Classification (NCBI taxonomy): domain Eukaryota; kingdom Metazoa; phylum Cnidaria; class Hydrozoa; order Limnomedusae; family Olindiidae; genus Scolionema; species Scolionema suvaense. The sequence goes on along the minus strand of JAOBRC010545343.1, from coordinate 3,254 downwards.
TGTGGTCTAGAAGTGATAAGAATGGGTGATGTATCTGTGACCCCGTCGAAACCTAGAACTTCTGAAGATCAAGTTGCTACTGTTGCCGGATGCCTTGCAAGGTTGAGCAATGTGGGCAAGTATTCTCTGTGCAATGTGTGGGCAATTACTATGGGTCACTTGTATGGTGAGACAGACGTGAACAAGTAAGTTGAATTGATTTGTTGCTGTTCTCATTTTCAATCTGTATATCTTTGTTTTAAATGACATTTTTTCACATGCTTGTTTAAGAAGTGCAGATGTGATGATGCTTGTGGCTGGCAGAAGATAATCGGAAGAGAATCGTTTTCCAAGCTAATTTGTCTGTTTGGGGAAAATTCCTGTGGTTGCCATGCTTCCTAATGTGACTTTCAAGCATTTGGAATGCTTGCTATATTAAAATTTGAATAAATACGAGGTTAAATGTTGGATTTGTGAACCGCAAAAGCCTTTGAATGCCAGACGCATTTAACCCTTTGAATGCCAGACACATTTCCCGTAAACTGCCAACAACGTATATATACGTCGTTCATGGTGTTGCCCGAGCAGCCAACCGGTTTTACCCCATGCAGCCAACCCTTGATAGAGCATAGCTGACAAATCGCCTACCTTGCCCCTTGAAAACCGTGTATGCGCGCCTTTTTCAAGTTTACACCGAGTTAAATAGTATAATACGACGTATTGAGAATATGAAAAACAAGCTCCAACAGCAGGCCAAAAGAGTGCGAGCAGCCACAAGCAGCCGGAACCTTTGTTGCATCCTTGGTGTAAGGATGTATATATACGTCCATGGCTGTTGGGGCACATATCAAAGGAGGTATATATATGTCCTTGGCTGCTGAGGCCTCATTTACAGTATGGAGCTTGGCTGCTGAATACGCACCACGAGGACGTATATATACGTCCTTGGCATTCAAAGTGTTAAAAGCTCCAAAATAACTTTGAAAACTGAAACTGTAGCGAATTACATTCAACTAAGATCCACGGTCTTTTGTGAAATACTGTTGAAACTAAGTGCTATTGGTTTGTTCTTTGAACAATACGTGCCTGTGTGTGAACAAATAATTATTCCGAATCCGCGGAAAGATGAATTAAAATGGCCATACTTTTCACACAAACTTTTAGAGCTTTCTCACTCAAAGTGCCGAGCATGCGAACAATCTTATTTTTATCATAAATTACTTTCCACCAATCAGAAGCCTAAAAAACCTACTCATAACCAATTAGACACAACACATATGTCACACATAAGCAGCATGCTAACCAGCTGCAAAAGATCAATGCACTTGAAGAGGTTCGTTCAAAAGTGTGTGCTGACTGAGCAGTAACAATACCTAGGTGAACGCGACCTCTTCTCTTCTTTGCTTCTGACACAGGAGTGTATCTGTAGTAGTACCCAGCAAGAGTATAATATGGCATGGGGAATTTTTGCATGCTCGTAAATCTATCTCGATTTCAGTTATATATCGGGATAAAGGCTAGTGTAGAAGCTCAGATTTTATTTCTAAGTATTTGTGCATGTGTGGGTGCCAAACAAGTTACGAGTAAGTTGGAGAATGTAAAAATTTGTTAATTTTTCTGAATTATGTATGATGTAATAAGGTTGCAACCATTTGCACAATATCAGGCCTCCCACATTGTCCTAATTTGTCACTTTTAGGAGTTCTGGCATTTTTGAAATTTAGTTTTTTTCTCATGCACACTCTTAGTCAATTGTTTACAATAAGTACTATAAGCAGGGAGTTATTCAATGCTTGTAATTTAGCTTTGTATTACAATAATGAAGTGAACTGCCAAGATATGTATTTTCATTTCATTTTTCACTTTTAGGAGTTGTGGCATTTTTGAAATTTAGTTTTTCTCTCATTCACACTCTTAGTCAATTGTTTCCAATTAGTCAGGGTGGCTGCCAGACCTTGAAAATCTTGAAAGCCCTGAAAACCTTGAGTTTAGACTCAGTGGCCTTGAAAACCTTGAAAATGGTGTGATTTGGCGGGGCAAACCTTGAAAACCTTGAAAAACGTGAACTTGAAAACTAGGTAAACCTATGCTACAGTTATGACCCATGAAAAGCCAGGCCTGCAAACCGGTTTTCACCCAGTTTTGCTGTTGTTGATTTAGTTTTTCAAGGCCTAGATCGCTGGGCTCACCTACCAAATACTACAGTGTGCTCCTTGTGGTGTCTCACGGCCCCCAATTAATACTGGAAGTGTGGAAGGGTGTTAGCTGTATTTCAATTGTTCTCTGTGTGATATTGACTCCTGCTAGACTATGTTTGGCTTTCTTGTTGCAAGCTGTGTGATATTCACTCTTGTTGAACTGCATGTGATGTTGAATCCTGTTGCATTTTATGTGTTTCTGATCCTTGTTTCAATTCGTCTCATAGTCATATGTGGCATCATTTTAATCTGAGTGTGGTTACGGTAGTATGTTGTTGTGTACAAATACTCTATGTGGTCATTCCACTGTGACTGGGGTAGCTTCATGTTCAACATCATATGATGTTAATGCTTTGTTGAGCCTTTTTTAAATTCATGCCTTAATGATTGTTTCTCTCTATATGATGTTGAACTTTTTTAGTTTCATATTAGTATCTGCATTGATCCAACGGTTTTTATCTTGCCTTTGCTTTGGTGAGCTTTAAAGTTTCGGATGTTGGCATGCATTGATAATATCACAATTCTGATTTAAATAGGCTGGAATCAACTTTTGAACCTTTAAGAAAATGTATTATCCCACCAAATAGTTCCTGAAACTGCCCGCAAGTTCTGTCTTATAACCTGTATGGCAATTCTACTACTTAATTGGTATGTAGCCAATTGTCATCATGCAATGCATTATGGAATGGCCAACGGCCACATAAAAACACTTTATGCATTGATCAATCTTTCACTCAGCAGGGAGTCTCCACTTTAGACTTTAAAATGATGTCCTTTCAAAATGCCAGCCACCGTTACGGAGCTGTTCATCCCCTGATCATCTCACAGTTCATCTCACAGTTCATCCCACAGTTCGTCTCACGGTTCATCTCACAGTTCTTCTCACAGTTCGTCTCACAGTTCATCCCACAGTTCATCTCACAGTTCATCTCACAGTTCATCTCACAGTTCTTCTCACAGTTCATTTCACAGTTCCTCTCACAGTTCGTCTCACAGTTCATCTCACAGTTCATCTCACAGTTCATCTCACAGTCCATCTCACAGTTCGTCTCACAGTTCATCTCACAGTTCATCTCA
>JAOBRC010545342.1:0-18359 GCA_027575255.1 Scolionema suvaense | reverse complement strand
AAAGCATGTGAGTACTGTCACTACCCTGCTCTAAATTTCTGCTCTCGTGGAGGCATTCAAGAATGTCTGAGAAAGATTTCATGCATTTCCCTGACTATTTTATTGAGGAAGTATTTTTTACTGAGTACTCATTTCACTTTCACTTCCTCACTTCACTCTTTCAAGTTACTATGAATTGTGCCTGCTTACCTGGATTTGAACGTAACTTCATCTTGTGAAGTCCATGTCCCTAAATAAACAGATCCCATGCTTTTTGAAAAGTTATAGTTTGGCTGGAGAGGGAATTATGCATGCCAAAATTAGGCTTCTACCTATCCTAGGTTGGTTTTTAGGGTGGGGGCTCATCAGAATAGAGGGGATTGATAATTTATCCGGAAAAGTAATATTTATGGAGAATTAAATCAAGCAGTATTGCATTAGAACCAGCATCACAAGAGTGTGTGCAACTCTGATAATGAATTGGAAATAATGTCCATTGAGTGTACAGTATGCTGTCTATTGCGTTCATTAAATCTCATATGTTATGTTATCTGCACATGACTGTTTTGTGCTGTCCTGATTATACTTAAGCTCGTTTCTTTCTATTACATTCCTGCACACATAAAAAATGAGAAATGCTGTAGAGCTTTAAAGTGGCAACACTATTGGTTAGAGATTTTAAATTGCAACAGAATTAGATTTTCGCATTTCGAAATGTTTTTTTTTGTAGGGGGAATAGAACTAGCATTCAGAAGCTGTGTCCCTTGGTGGAGAAAGATCGAATTATGAAACTAGCTACAAGCTACAGAGTGCTACAAACTATGAGTCAGGGATTTCATGTACTTTAATCCATTGTTTATCTCATAGGTGAAAAGATGGATCCAGTTTAGAGAGTATGCAAGAATGAGACGTGCAGCTGATATTTTGCAACGGAATGGACGTATGTTTATTGCAAAGTAAGGTGATAGATTATGTTCTGAAACTGTCAGTGTTGCTTTCGGCTGCTGCATATTTCTGATAATGAGACAGGTGGATTTGCTGCTTATGCAACTAGTTAGTTTCTTTAATACCTAGGAGTAAAGGCATGTTATAATTTGCGAACGTCAATGAACACAGTCAGTTTTGTTGGAATTCAAAATGTTGCATGATATTTGAGATCTTCTTAGTGCATTTACCTGAAGTAGTCCTTGATTTCCAAAAACCTTTAATATATATTTTTGGTTCCTCACCCATGTAATGCCGAATGTTGGCACCATAAAATATATTTAAAGCTACATCCATGTTGCAAGTCCTGGTGCATGAGTGGCTGCCACTTCCTATAAACGAATTTTCAGATCTACTTATGGTGTAGCAAGGTTCCACATCGTTATGCTTCCTATCCTATCATGAACAGAGTTGTTCCATGTCAATAGGGGGAGAGGGGCAGGCCTTACCTGTCACTCTCTGGCGTATTGTACTCCCATATGCATTGCTAACGCCCAATCTTGCGTCTTTCATTACCCTTAATGTTTTGTGCTTCTTCATTCAAATCAATAGTATATTAAGTTTTCTGATCAAGCCCAGGTCTGAGCGTGTGAATGTTTTCGGACCTGTTGGGTGAACTAGTTTTCAGCATTGTCCTACTTTTAACATTCGCTTTGCTGCTTTATGGATTATTCACTCCTCTATTGAAGGCTGCTGCGCAAGATCACAACTTCCCTTTTCTTGCTCTCACTTCCTTAGACAGTTCACATGTGCAGATCACAACCACATTCACGCAGCTGGGTGGTAGAGAGCACAACCGCAGATTTCACAGAAAGGTTCACAGCGAAGAGTAGATACATGTTAGACTATACTGGATCTACTAGACTAGAATGTCTGTTGTTTTAAAGTCACCCAGGCAGGGTGTGCCGTACTATGCTGAAAGTGATGTATATGTAAGCAGTCTGAAGAACAGACTAGGAGCTTTTGGCAAGCAAGTAGTTTTGACGCGCTTGTAATCTCTCGTACTGCACGTCGAAATTTCCATGTGCAGATGGGAAGAGCTTAGCAGTAGGCAGTGCCAAGAACTCCTAGTCGTCCCTTCGGTGTTTTGAGTTGATGTGTATTAACCTCACGATTCCTTTACACTAGGGACGACTTTTTTTGTCTAAGGATCTACTTGAAACCTGTACTATCTTTCATACTTTCATTTTTGGGGGCGAAAGAATGGACAGAATTAAATAGCTGCTCGTTGGGCAATATTTTTATGAAATAAATCGAAGAAAGTTATTTGTATCCATTGTTCATCATGTATAATTTCCACAGTTCTGGTTTGAATGTTTATTTTTTATCACGTATTGACCTGTTTTGTTATATTTTGCGTGATGAGTTTATCCCTTGCTACTATCTAAAGAAATTGGAAATTGTACTTGTAGCATAAACTACCATTTTGATGGGCTTTAAGTTTTGAGTGTTTTTTGTCATTTTGTATGTGTCTTCAGGCAGAAGTACAAGAGAGTACGTCATGGTGTGGTTCAGTTCCAATCGCTGTACCGCATGCACGTTGTCCATAGACGGTTCCGAAAGAGTCAAGCCCATCTCATGCACAAGCTGTCACGTCGTCAGAAAGAAGACCTATCCCGTGTCAAGCTATCCAACAGTGTATGTGTTTGCTAGTTGTCCTTTGCTTTATTTCCAACTTACATGTGTTCTTTTTGCCCTTCTCCCTCCTCCGTGTGTTCGCATGACCCAATAGTTGTTCGAGTTATTCGGCAGTTTGTATAGAATTGCCTGTATGTTTTATCATAATGTTGCTTCAAACATGAGTTATATTCAACCATAGTTTATTGCCTTTGTCTCTGGGATATAGTTGCCACACTTGATATTCTTTGAACAGGCTCATTTCACCAACACTTGTTCTTTTTCAACAAAGTCCATTAGTAACGAATTTAGCTTTTGCTTTCACTGGGGTTCTCTCTGATTCTTTTGCAGCATAACGTGTATCATATTCCATTGATGCTTATAATCTTGATACTAGCTTTGTGATTTTTTAAATGCGATGTTGTGTGACTAACTGAAAGGAAGGCATTATAATATTCCATTGAATTGACCACCGCTGATTTTTGTAGACGTTTCCAAGCTTTAACTTCAAAGGAAGGGAACTGAGTGATGCCCTTTTCCAAATTCCTATATTTTTTTCCTGCTCATTTTTGCTAGGAAGCTGAACGTGATCCTCGCCATTCAGATGTCACTCGATATGACATACCCATTGATCTGGCTGTTGTATATTCAAGGCTGCATGGTAGGTGGTTTTTTATGTAGCCAGTCTGCTTATTGCATGGTAGGTGATGGGTGCTTTTTTGCGTAGCCTGCCCACAGACTCCTTGAGAAAGTTAGCTTAATTCTTCTACTGTAGCACACTGTTCCATTTTTTTACCTTAGTATCTCTATTCAGTGCAAATAATTCAATGCCGTATTGAATGAAGGTGCAGGCCACCTGCTGCCACACGGCTGATTGCCATAGACAAATTTAAATCTTGCCGCACATTCCAGCTATTGCTATAGCACATAGCATAATTGGTATCTGGGCCTTTGTTTTGTTTTCACGGAATCTTGCTAATTTGTTTACCATGCTGCATTACATTAACGCCTGATATCAGTAGACCTAGCAATTGAGTGTGTTCACACAAAATTGAGGGTTCCAGTTTCATGAATCCCACCAATTCCTAAATGCTAAGACAGGTAGAGGCTCAGTAAAACTTTGCTTTTTACATTTACGTAAATCTGGATCGTTAAGTGCGCCTTCACACTAGGTTTCATCTTTATTTTCTTTTAGTCTGGGAACCTCTTCACCATGACTTCAATATCTGTGGAGTAAACGATGTCACTCCCTGGAGTTACAACGACAATGCTGTACCTAAAGACATCGATGTTTATGTATTTTCAAAGTATGCTCGCGCCAATTTTCAGGTATAGCTACAGTATATTCCAACAAACTGTAGTATTTGTTTCCCGTGAAGATGGTTTCAAATAATTGTTATATCTAAGTTTCATCTCACTATTGCAGTAAATTGACATTGATCCCATGAGAGCTGAACTATGATGCGACTGGCACACAATATTGAACTGATTTTTTATTGTTCTTCTGTAAAAAGCAAAATCTTATTAGATATAGCTCATAATTGTATGGGAATCCAGTAAGGATAACCTTCATTCATTTTCAACTTTGATTGTAAATATCAGTAATGAAAAATATAAAGAAGATTTTTTGACGGTCCTGTAAGAACGCTACTTTCGGTTTCATTTGATTTGAATCAAATTTCATAATGCAAGTCTCAAAATTATGCCTCAAATCTGATGATGAGAATTGGGGACTGTATTTTTAGAGATCGTTCTTTTAGTTTTGGCAGAAAGTTGATAGATGTTGAGTTGATGTTGAATCATTGATTTTCTTTTGATTTCAGTTTGACACTGTGTTTCATTATACTCGAATACCAATCCGTAACACTTTTCTGAGACAGAAGTATTCTGACACTGTAGAGGCGATGCAACTGTTCAGATTGGTAAGATCAGCTTATAGATCTACTGTATATTTATTGAAAATTCACATAAGGAAGTTTGTGTTGTGGTAGATTGACTACCTGGTGAGATGAGCTGTGTCGATGCCAAATATAATACACATGTGGGGTCAAGTACAGAAATATTACCCCATCCTATGACTGGGACGTTTCCTAACATATTTGTATACCATTTCTCATAGGCAAGCTCAAGGTTTTCAAATAGCTTGCTGTGTAAATTTCTCGGACTATCAACCTAGAATTCTGCGATACTGTTGAAATGATATTAAAGCCCCCCATTACAGATCTTGCTAAATCTTGTCAATGTGATTTGCTTTGATGTCATAATTATTCTCGTTCTTCGGTCTATGATGGTACTGGATTGTATGTGGGATTCAAAATCAGAATCACTCTGATTATTGGCAATGCTCTTATTTGTCATCTCAATGAATACGGCATTGTTCGGCAACCTGTTCCTTATTTTCAACCATACCTGTTTACACATGAATTCAAGAAGTCAATCAATGTTGTTTATCTTTATTTTTGTGAAAGGGTTGCTTGACTTTCAATCTTGTTTCTGATGAATTGGAATATAGTTTTCTTGTGCTTGAAGGAAAATTTACATCATTATGACATTATACTGCTGGACCAATCTTTGACCAGTGAAAATTTTTCGGGAAAATATTGACCAATCAAAAATTTTTCGTGTCTCAGAAATTCTGTAAATTTTTGCTGAATGAGGGAGAAAGTGAGATCTGTTTCCCCGTGCGATTCAAATTTCGCTCACCAAAATATATGTCCGGTGAAATTTCTCCAACCTCCCCCTTCCAAAAGTTTTGCCCAGCGATGGAGATAGTTAGGACTTTGGCTAGGCTACTGGAATTTCATCTGGTAAAGATGCTTTGCTTTGCAGAGTTTTACTGGACAAAGTACTGCATCGTAAGTATAATTGCAGTTTCCGGCAGCACAATGTAGGTATAGTCTGGTCAATCTTGAACTAGGAGATTTGAATATTTTTGGGCTCTGTAGCAGTCACTTGACCATAAGTGTTTTCCTGTTTATCATAGAATGTGAAACAATCTCATTCACGAGCCGAGAATTTCTTTCACACTCTTTGATTTCTGCTTGAAATTTGTTCATTGTATTGCCTCTGGCTTCGATAAGCTTCAGACTAACTATTTGTGAACATCCGTAGCTACATAATTCTGTCTTATAAAGAACAGTTTTTGCAACTTATGATTTTCCAAGCTAGCTAACTGGTTGTTTTTGCTAGGTTTTTGCCACCAAGGCAAGAGCATATAAGCCTCATTCTTATCTTTTTTCACTTTTATGCTGTTTTAGCCAGTTGCTTGTTTCTGCACAAATTTCACCTTTCCTTCACACGATGTGCCAAGAACTCTGCGTATTAAGGTGGAGAAAACACTGTTAGGTACTCACTTTTACATTAGTTTACGTTGAATTGGAGGATGGGCTTCGGGATAAAAAATTAATGTGCTGTGACTAACGTATTATTGGGAAACATAATTGTTGTATGAGCCATGAAATGCTACAGATACTATGTAAATCTGTGCATACAAGTGCAAACAAAGCCAAAACAACAATTGGTATGCAAAATAGGAGAAATCAATTTTCGTGTCAATGGCTTGATTGTTTTTGTTATCAATTATGCAATGAGCTGTCCTTTTTGTGCTTATTGCAGATCATGAGATTCATGGAGGACCGTTCAATGACAGGCATTCGACAGCTTGTTCTCGGAAATTACATTGTGCAGAAGGTATTTGAAGTGCACAGGAATTTTATTGCACATGATAGGAGTTCATTGTGTTTGTATCAGCATTGTCTTCGTGATACTAATTTCACAGCAAATTGTAAAAGAGAACAATGACTCTGAGTGTTGAAGACATGTTTCGAGATCAGTGCAAGAAAGCGTTATTGAACTGTGGGACAATTTTTATGTAAGTCCCCTCGTACCTACTGCATCTTCTTAGTTACTCAACAAGTATGTAGCGGAGCAAGTTGAGTTGAGTGGAACCGTACATTATTTGAACATGTCTCCAAAGTTCATGGTCTTATGACTTACCCCACAACTCTGCCTTTCACAATGTTAAGGTACATTAGTTGAGATCTGGGTGTAGGCATGGAAAAAATATCCAATAATTTTGCTGGACAAGCTTTTAAGTTTGTAGATTATGAAAGTGCTCGGAAAATAGTGTTAAATAATAATTCTGTATTCTTGATTGGTGCTCTGTATGCAACCAAATGCGCAAATCGTCGTACCAATCATGGCATGAAGAAAAAATCCGAGAAAAAGGATCTTCTAGAAGATGAAGCATTTTACAGTTTCGAACAATGGAGACAATGTTATTTTGAGGCTGCAAATTTGTAGACACTGCTATGTAGGAAGTCACGCCAAAGCTTTGCTGGAATCAATGCATGCAAGTATTTTAGGTGGTAGCCCCCATTTCTAGAAATAGGGAGAACAATATTCTGTGCTATAAGCTTGCTGTATCTACAGTTTAAGTCAATTGAGTTAAATCTAATGACTTTTCCGTTGGCAGTGAAACTTCTTGACCATTCCCTTGCAGTTTATCATTGTTTAGGAAATAGATTTGTATAATTTTCTGTTTGCTTTTTTTTAATTCGTGACAAGGGAAAATGCTTCTGATTCAGTGAATAGTAGAAGCATATTAATATTTTCCAGGTAAAACCGCAACATGGAATTTGCGATAATAACTGGGGCAGCTGCATATCTGTTTGCATCTGATTCAGTGATTAATAGTAGTACATTGATATTTTTTCCGGATAAAATTGGAAAATGGCATGCACAATATAATAGCAGTGTGGCATGTAGGCAGCTTCATATCTATATGTACCCTTCATTGTTAAATCTGTTAAAGGAGAACTAATGGCAATAATATAAGTTGGCCTTAAATTAAAGAGAGTCATATCAAAAACTATTGCCCGGCTTTTGTTTGGTTTCTAAACCTTTCTTTGTCCCAAAATCCTCCATTCAAGTAGACCGCTTTTCCTGCTACGCTCGCCGCCGTTATTGCTTCCCGCCAATGGAGAAGAAAGTCTGCACACTAATCTGCTTCGATAACAGTGACGTCAACACGGCACTACACATCGCACTCCACCCTCTTGCTCTCTTGAACGGGACGCGCGATTTAGAACCTGGCGAAGTAGAGAAATGCTCTAAATATAATAATCAAATGAGATATTGATCAATTTCTTGTTGTCTTCGCAGTACACTTCCCAATTAAGAGAATAGAATGTCTGTTTCTAGCTTGAAATTGCCGTGTAAAGGGATAACATTGTATTGTGCTCTTAAGAAGAGAGTATCGCATGTTTACTTTTGCTGCTATTGAAGTGTGGTTGATGAAAGGAAAACAATGGGTCGCGCAGCACGCAGAGCCAATGAAATTGGTTTTAATTGTTTTCAGAGGACACGTGATTCAAACATTTTGAAAGCTCTCGATCAGAATACACTCCAGTGAAAATATTTGAGCGAAGTTGATTGCCTGAAGAAAAGAAATGCTTAGAAATGCTTTGAAAGAGTAGCTTTTGATTATGACTATGGATTCTTCGATGAATGCATAGATTTGATATGAACGTGCAATGCGTTGTCCGAATACTTGAAGACCACTTACTTAATACTCGAGTGAGACGCTACGATCATGACTTGTTGATAAATGAAGAGCGAAAATCTAGCTGGTCTGCAGACACTTTATAATCGAACGAACTTGTGACGAAATAGAAAATGCTTCGTTGGCGGATATTGCACAATTTTCCAAGGTGACCTGGGCTTTCATATGATCCTGGACGGAAGGCCCTATGAGCAAGGTAGTCCTATCTGATCTAGTTAACCATCTAGCCTGGCTGAGCTATAGCTTGATATTTGACATTTGGCTTTGATATTCAATTTATTTGGTTCCAGTCTAAGCTACAATTCATGTTTCATGAACATGTATCCTGACAGTATGAATCGCATAGTATTGGAAGATCCTATACAACAAAGCAACTTTTTCTGAAAGCTTTGTTGAACAACAACAGAGGTATGGGTTTCTTGGGTTTTACATTTCTTATATCATACTCCTAGGCCTATAGTATGTGATTATACTCTCAGCTGCTAGGTATTTTTCTTTTTTCCTTGGCGTTAGTAACTACAAATCTAGAGACGGCCCTTTTTGCTTTCGCTGGCACCACTCGGCTGGCCGTATTCCAGAGTGCCGCCTATACGTCGCAACACGCTCCTTCCTTACCTTGTTTTGGATGGGAAAGAAAACAAAATGGCAACGACCGTGGGAGTAACTCAAGTGTAATTTTTTTACTTTATAGCAGTCGGTTGTAAAAATTTGTCTTGTTTTCTGATTAAGGTAAAGTTGCTCTTTGATTTAAGATCAACTTGTATTGGCACCATTAGTTCTCTTTTAAGAAGTACTTATCTTTTGTAATCATGATAGAGATGACTGATTTCCTTGTTCTTGCAGGGCATTCGACACTCAGGCCTCCGCGATGAGATTTACTGTCAACTCTGCAACCAGACTTGGGGCAATACTAGCGAGTCCAGTCTTTCAAAGGGATGGCTGTTGATCTCCCTCTGTTTGTGCGCATTTCCTCCTACCCAAAATCTAAGCAAGTTCTTGCTTAAGTAAGTGAAGCAGTGTGAAACATTTGTCTACCATGTATCTGCAGACTTTTGGGATTGTCTTTTATCTTGTGTGCTAGTGACTATCTACAGTATTATGAGTAATGGAGAAATGAAGCTGACCTGTACCTGACTTCAGCTTTTGAAGATAACGAGTGTCAGTAATGTGAATTTATCAGGTTTTGTAAGGTGCTGTTGGGGATAAATTGATGGTGTAAATGATGACCAATGATGACATACATTTTCAGTGAACCCCACAAATTCATGTACTAATCTCATTTATTGTCAACTTGATTTAATAATTAGGTAGTTCGAAAGCAGGTTTATTTTTTTTTTTGTTCTTTGTTATTGTGTTAACACTGGACTGGTCTAAGATTTTTATGTATCAATGTTACTGGTTCTTAAAGAATGCTTGTGTGCCCCCGCAAGTGAAGACTGTTTTGTCCCATGATAGATGCAAGCCCTATATTAGACGGAAGAAAACTTGTACTGCTCTTCTCAAAAGTCTCTAAAGTAGTCTGTTTGAGAAGATCTTGATTATGTATTCAGGGTGTATTGTAAAGGGGCAGGGCATGCGTTCGATTTTCAGAAAAAGGGCAGCTTTTTCCATGTTTTTCAAAGGATCTTATTGTTTTGAACTTTGAGGGGCGGCCTGATGCGTTCGATACTCAATTGCAACATGGGCTAAAATAAGCCCTAGTATTACCAGAATGTTTGCGAATTCTGATGTGAAGCAGTTTGTTTTGAAAGCACGCGGCTAAAATTTACTCAAAACATGCAAGAAAATAATGATGTCTGCTGGGTCAGTTGGCATGTCTAAAATTGCAGTCATTTTCATTGCATTATGGCATCGTAAATTTTTGGACCTAAGTTTTGACTAGTTGCAAGTCAAATTTGTTTTGTAAAATATTTTGTTCTTAAACTTCCCTCATATGTAAAGATTTGAAAATTTATTATCTTTGATTTCTTAATAAAGTGAAGGCAACTATTGGAGATTATTGCGGCAGAAACTGGATATCACATTTTTTATTGCATGTCTATATGTTTGGCGCTCCGTAATTTAAAAGTCACCATTCATTTTTACTTGAAGGTATTTACAATTCACCATTTAGTCAGTGTATTTCTCCCATCTAGAAGTCTACCCTGACCTATCATATACACCACTAGTAAACTTTTTTGTTTAAGATTTGTGTCTGATCATGCCCACAATGGGTATAAAGCATACTGCCAGCACAAGTTGCTCGCCTGGGATGTAATTTCCACTGGTCGTGTTTTTCCTCCGTGCTTACTGGAATGGAAAGCCGCTAAAGAGCGAGTAAACATGGCTGTGGAATGTGAGATGAGTGATGGTATGTACAGTGCATGTTAGTTTGTTTTTGCTGTTTGTAGAGTGTTTTGAAGTTTTTGTGGAGTTTTTTGAAGCATCCTGAAAGGAACTCGTAGTGTGTCATGCGTTATTTGGTTGGTGGGTAAATTCTGCAATCTTTTCGAAGGGACAGAGATTCTATAGCCTATTGGCGCTAGAATTTATCTTTGGTTGTGCTATATCTGTTACGATTTTCATTTATGTCTGGTTGTTTTACCGTATCCTATAGTGCTCCATAGGGATCGTGAAAACTGGGAGGGTGGTGGGTGCTCCCATATGATCATAGCATTTATTTAGAATAAGCTACTTGTAGATGAACACATAATACAATAGTTGGTCTGCATGTGAGAAAGGAAGTGGCGAAAGCACTGGTGAGGATGTGGACGTAATAAATTGTTCAGTTGCATACCTTGGAACCATGGGCTTTTTTTACACGTAGGGGACACCTGTCCTGATTCTGTACTAGAAATGAGCCTATGGCAAGGTTGGATGGTTTTGTTAGTGCTACTGTCTCCAAGCAGCTGTGGAGAATTCGTAGCCAACTTTATGGAAAAATTAGTTTTTAATGAACTGTGTCAAAGAAGGGTGCATGTATGGTTATTAATTGCCCTGTGTGCATGAAAGCAAGATTACATGCTGGTTTGCATTGTTTTGTTTCAGAGTCTGCTAGGAGTTTCGATGAAAAAAGCATTTTCAATTTTGTCAATTTTTTATGACGTCAAAAATAAGGTTTTGACTTTGAGTCCAAATTTTATATGTTGTTCGTTGTTCTTTCTACGTTTCAAGGTAAAGGCAAATTTTTCAGCCTGACTAACAGGTGTAGTATTAACCTGTGGCTATTTAGGGTTATGCTGAAGGTTCTTTTCATATTAGATCTGTAGTGAATTTTGTGTTACTGGTGAAGGCTTAGGTGTCTGATAGTGAAGTGGAGTATGCATTTGTGAATTTCTCTACTGGTGCCTTGCATGTTGAGTACATTTTTGTTTGGTTGACTTTCTCAGGTTATCAACGCATCATTGAAGTTGAATCATCAACTACAGGAGAAAAAGTAGCAAATTCGTTCCTTCGCATCAGGTAGAATGTTCCAAAAGTTTGATAATGAAATGGTGTTGTAGTTAAGGGGCAGGATCCGGTAGAATCATTAATATTAAAAGTTTTGATATTATGTATGGAGACTAACAGTATCACCATCAGGACCCTAAATCTAGAGTATTTCAGTCATAGGCACTACCAATTGAAAGAGATCTTCTTATATTTATGCTCAATTCTTGAATTTCGTTATCCACCCCTAAATTCAGATCCAGGTCAAACCCTTATAATTTCAATTTGCCGAAAGGAACAATAGTATTATATAGAGATTGAGTTAAAAATGTATGACCCTGCCCCTTTAAGTTCAGCAGAACCTGTGCTGAGAAGGTGCTAATTTTGTTTACAAGCCCCTTTAAGTTCAGCAGAACCTGTGCTGAGAAGGTGCTAATTTTGTTTACAAATAGACTGGCATTCCTAAAAAGGTGGCATGCTTAAAAGAAGGGTGTGTTATTTTTGCAAGCCCGGCCTGACAGGTCCGTGACATAGTTGCCTGTGCTTTAGATACATGTTTTTTGTGTGAACTAACTTGGAAATGTTTCAACAACCTGGGTTTGTATGACTTTGGGTTTTGCTGTCTAGTTTCTTGTTACAGTATTCCATGAAGCCTTTATCTTTATTTCAACTGTTTTGGGAATAGATATAGTGTGGCACGTTTAATCTAAAAGACTTATTGCTCTCTGTTTCATTAGGGATGTAACCCAGCGAGGGATGGGCTGGTCATTCCATCTTCAGTACGAAAGATACTGCCGTCTTGATCTACTCGGATGTGAATGCTTCTTGGACTTGATCGCCCTGTTAGAGCTTCCTCCAGCTTTTCCTGTTACACTGAGTCAGACATTACTGTCACTGGATCCTGCTAACCCAATACCTGCAAATCAGAAAGATATCATCACTGAGTATGTTGGCTGAGACTATTGTTTTTAGCAGATATTGTAGGTGTGCCTTTTTAATCACGCATGGAGACCATGTACATTTTACATGAGTGGACTTATACTAGATATCTATTACTATTTGACTCTATCTTAAACAGTCTTGTGTTGAACCTTCTTCTCCCAACCTCGGCTGATGCAGAAGACTGCCTCGATAGTTTTGTTTTCAGATCTTTTTTATCATCTACCCTAATATCTGTTTGAAACAAATATGATAGTCGCAAGCAGAGTTGTCCTATGTTCATCATTAAGTTTCTAAAATGGTAGTGAGGTTTTGCTGTGAGACCATGTGTGTGCATAGAATCAATATGTAGGAAAGTCTGAATGCAGTCGTCTTATAGAATGCTAATACAAAGTACCATTCTTCTGTCATTGCCATACAAAGTTTGAGACCAATGGAATTGTGGCTAATTGGAAGGTTTACCTTTCACTGCAGATAAAAAGGTATTGGGTAAGGCAGCAGGCACACGGAGTAGAATTTCTATGTTGTCGAAATCAAATGCTATTAAATTCTCTTCAGAATTTGTTCAAATTATTATTTTAGTATTGTTGTGCGTGTATCTATCTTTCGGATGTTATATTAG
Source organism: Scolionema suvaense (assembly GCA_027575255.1). Lineage (NCBI taxonomy): Eukaryota > Metazoa > Cnidaria > Hydrozoa > Limnomedusae > Olindiidae > Scolionema > Scolionema suvaense. The sequence goes on along the minus strand of JAOBRC010545342.1, from coordinate 5,247 downwards.
TGTGGAATATTCAGCTGGTATCGCATGAGCATATTTGTTTTGCTGGAGTTAGCTCTTAGACAGAGGAGAGAGGAATTGAAATCTTTCTTTGTTGTAGATCGCACAAGCCCTTCCCACAAAGACAACGTACTGAGAAATACCGCCAGGTTTATTTGGAGAACGTTGAAAGTGGCATTGTAAATGTTAACGAGATGAACTACTTCGAGCCTCACTATGACCGGCCACCGCTTCCTATGAAGGCCTCACGGCAATTCATCAATGCGCCAAATGTAATGATACAACCAGCCACACCTGAAATTATGCCTCGTCCCCCATCCCCACCAGCTCCGCCACCTGCTCCACCTCCACCACCAGCACCTCCTGCCCCAGCTCCTGCTCCTGCTCCACCACCTCCACCCCCGATTTTGAATGAAGAAGGCCTCATCATCAAAAAGAAAAAGCCTTTACCAAAACCTCAGTATTCCTTGGCTGAAGTGGTTTCTAGAGCCAAAGAAATCAAAACTGAGCGTAAGAGACGGATGTCACGTCCTGATTTGGATGGCTTGATTGATTTGGAGACTGATGGTGATGACATAAGTTTAGCTTATGGGGAACTGAAAGATAGCGATTTAACTGTTTTGCAGAGAGGAGCTCTGCCATCTCAAGGCCCTGGTGTTTCAAAGAATCGATCTTTGGTTGAAGATGAGGCTAGAACATACACTGTTGCTGAAATGCTGGAGATGAATAAAAATGATGCTACTGCTAAACCAACTCCACCAGCTATGGGGGATAAGCCTGAATTTCCTCCTGCTCCAGCTCCTCAAGGCCCACGCATGAAAGGCCGTTCACCTGCAGCTCTTCCTGCGCGAAATCCTGCTTTAGCTGCATCTCATCCTGCTCCTAACAGTAAAAATCTCTCACTTGTATCGGACGATGCTCCTACATATTCTTTGAAGGAGATGCTTAATCAGAATCAAAATGATACTTCAATGCCTCCTCCTCCGCCTCCTGCAAATGCTCCACCTCCCCCTCCTTTTGCTCCCGCATTGGCCCCACCTGGAGCCGGATCTGAAAACCCTCGCTTTCCATTTACTCCAGGTAGGAGTAACAGCCCTGTGAATCCTGCCAGTCGATCTTCTTCTCCCAAGGTGACAGGTTTTGGTGGCCCTTCATCAGCACCCACCCGGGCGCCGTTCTCTGGAGATTTGCGTCCTAGACAAGAGGAAAAAACTTCACCAACTATTATTGGTCGTGTCGCTAATCCTCAATCTATCTCTAAGCTGGAAAGCAAAGGTGGGAAATTTAAAGATACCATCGGGCGGAAAGGGCCGCAGAAGAAATTCGAGCCAACAGGGCCGAAACCATACGCCATATCTTATGATCCATCACGAGTTTCGTCTGTATCTGCTTATGTGGATCGGCTTTTTAACCCAGTGTTTGCAGGGGAAGCTGGGGATCTGGCAGATAGTGAAGGTTTAGAAAAAAGGCTGAAAGGAGGTGGCGGGACAATTCGTTCAAACTCTGTTCAAGGTGTTCTGTACCCATCACGTAACGAACTTGCTGGTGATTCAACTTCGTTTCAGAGACGAAGCGGGGCAAGTGATGCTAATCAGACTTTGAACCAGCAAATGCAATTGATTGATCAATTGATGTTGCAGCAGAAACAATTAAAGGAAAATTTGGAGATGCTGCAACGAGAGAATCGTGCAAACTGGGAAGTTGCTCAAAAGAGGGAAAAAGTCTCCCCCACACCTCGCAAAGTGTCATTTGCCAATGAAAACAATAACACCGTATTTTCTGTTCCTCCTCCAGACTCTCCTGGATTGCCTCCCCCTCCAGCTGATTGGATAGATTCAGCCGACTCAGGAAATCGTGTAATTCCACCTCGACCCCCGGGACCTCTGCCACCTGTGCCACCACATGAGCACGTAGGCAACAATATGGATTTAGGGAAGTCTGTTCGTGCTCTTCCCGGAGGAGTCTCGTCTGTGATTCAAGGTTTCGAAAAACATTCTGATTCATCATATGCGAACCTACCTACTGTTTATGGAGACAGTCGGAGTGTACGGAGTTCAACTAACGACTTTCCACCTCCGCCGCCTGCGTTAATTAGTGGACCTCCTGTTGTTAAGGACATTTATGCTCTCGAGCACATTGACACGACTCGCTTTCCCAAGCCAATCAATCACCGTACGTATGAAAGTAACAGGTGGAATATTGTGATGAGGAAAGAGGTATTTACTTTTTATTTGCGTTTGTATGTTTCGGTAATGGGGTATCCTATGAAGCACTTCCGAAAATTCAATAGAAAATTTGAGTTCAGCCAAGATTTGTAAATATTAACCAACCAGTATACTTGTTTGATAAAGGCCCCAAGTATGCCCATTTAACGCATTTTAAAACTATATCAAAGTATTTTTTTGACATCGCTTATGCATAATTACGCTTGGTGCAAACCTTGCTTACAAAGAATGGTGTACTCTAAGAAATGATTGCATTTGCGCTTTGATTTGAATTGTGATAGGAAACAGTGAGACGAACCACCTAATGGCTGCGGCAGGTCAGGCCTGCTTGCTGAGACTGAAATGATAAGTTTCTACACGTCCCACAGAAAAGCGTGCAATGTACATACTTTGCAATTTATAATTCAGAATTTAGTATGCAATGAATTCAGTAATTATGATAGTACCATTGTGAAATTCAAACTACAGGATGGCCACTTAGTTTTGGGCTAGAGTTTTCCTTTAAAATTTTTTCTTGTAGGGAAAGTATTCCCATGGGAATCATGTCTACAATTTTCGCTGGTTTTGTCCTCTGTGACCTGGAAATAACTACTTTATTGCATGAAAATTTTGTGGCATGAAAATTTCGCAGTTTTGCATTCGAGTTCGAAAAACCGGGAAATTAAAATGCCGCTGACCAGGAAATAGCAAATCTTGTTTGTATCTTTTTGCCTGAACAAATAATCTTTCTTTAATTTCAAAAACACATTTTGCTAGTACTTCATCCCCAGGTACATAGTGTGGGTACATTACTGGTTCTGCAAATGCATTTGGTAGTAGCTCTGCAGCTCAAGCTATTGGTATATTCATTTCAAAGTTAATGACATACTTAGAAAGTGTCCTGCTGCACCTTGGAGCTGTGACAAGCTACAGAAAGCAAGCTAATTTGAAAGCAGATCGTGATTCAGATGAGCGAGTAAACCATTTAGTAATGTTTGATTATGATTTCACATGTTAATTTACTGTGCAAAAAATCTTGTACCATGAAACTCTGTAACTTTTTTTGACACAATTTCTTCTTTAGATATTCTACCCAGATGAACGACTCAATTATCGGCTGAAGGATTTCGTCTATAGGCAGGTTAGTTTTAAGCCTTCTTGCTGCGGGGCAGGTCAAAAAAGCGTTCTCTCTAACTTACCTCAGCTACGTAATCCAAACGGTTTCACCAGGAAAGTCTCCTCTCTCAATCTAACGTTCATCTCAATTTCAACGCTGTAGCGTTTACAGGCCATGTAAGTCCTAGTGAAGACAAAGGAGAGAGATTTGGTTAGACATCCACAGCGAAATGTGCTTGATGAATATTTCACTTATTCTATTCATCGTATATCAGCAGGTAGCAAAAGTTTTACTGGCTTTGTTTCTCTTTTTGCCTTTGCTAGTTGAGTGTGGCTGATTCACACATTTTATGCTTTGTTGATAGTGGGAAGCAAATTACTTTCCTCAACTAACAATATTGGCGTCACATAAATTTGATATCTCATTGACGTTGAATTGAATAGCATAACTCTGAGCAATTCTGGCTTCTTCTGGGTAACTAAACATCTTACCTCATTACCTTACTAGAGATCTTACCTCATCAATCTGTAGCAAAAGTAGTATACAAGTCTCCCTCTCTTTCTGGTTGCTTGTATGCAGGATTTGTGGTTGCTATATGAGCTGCTATTCGAGTTTTCAAATATATGCAGAATTTTTTGCATTATTTTTGCACATGCCATCTGCTAATTTCCGACCCAAAATTTGGAAATCCTCAAAGAGTTTTGCAGATATAGTCAAATGTTCCTATTGATGTAGATGATGCATTTAGCATGCGAAACGATGCTAAAACTTGTGGAGAATATGAGCGATAAAAAATAATAAAAAAGTACCAAATTACAGTTTATGACAAACCGTTCTGAAGAAACCTGAATCTCTAGTTAATCTCCCTCCCCCTCCACAGTTAATTTTGTTAATTCATTGATATGCTTGTTGATTCAGTGATATGCTTGTTGATGCAATAGTATATGCTTGTTTGGTATAGTAGTATGCTTGTTTCTTGGTGTTGTATGAGCAGTAGATGACTCTTCTACTGTGTGCTACTAGTGTAGTACTTTCTAATAGTATTTGACCCTTCTGAAATGAAAGTTGATGCTTGGCATGAAAGTCTCAGCACGGTGTAGTGGCTTTAGTGTTTTTTTTTAAGTACCCCCTGCGACCTATATGTTGTGAATAAGTTGTAGTGTATTCAGTTGTATATATACTCTGTCAGTGATTTTTATTGATCTTAACAAAACCACCAAATGGTGAGAGCTATGAAGTTCGTTAACATAATGCACAGAATTCTGTGTGTTATTTGCCTTGCTCATTTGGTGATCATTTAGTGAAAATCCAACAGGATTGCTTTAAACACTCTTATCCTATCAAACAACGATGCTTGATGTTTTCTGCCCTATATATCAGAAAGGAGCAGATAGAATATGCCAACAAAACTTGAACAGATGCAATTTAGCTCCTTTGATGACATGTGTGAAGTGCTCATTATAGAGTGAGGTCTTCAAATAGTTTGTTCTCGATTATAGATGTTTTCTGTATATAGAAATGTAGGTGTTGGTCATTGTTCATTAAGCTCAACTCCTCCGATGCTCCGTTCTAAGTCTATTATGACAATGTGTGCAATGTTGTCGACATTGCCCTTGAAGTGCTTTACGTGATTTTTCTTAATGGAAAGATGCGACGGCAGTGTATGATGTACCGTAAATCACGCTTCAACCTATTTCTGTAGATTATTCTTGATGTGAACAGCAGAACCTGCTGCCGACTGAACATCGACCAGAGAAACAGACTGCAAAGGATTGTGGGTATGTTGTATTAAGTTGAATTTAATGTTTTGTTTGGAGTATGCATGTACTGTACAACATAGGTACAATACAGGATGCATCTATTCATTAGTTTAAGGCAGTTTTGATTCACCAGATGAACAATCTGTGCTGGTACTTATTGCTGTGTGAC
>JAOBRC010545231.1:0-11265 GCA_027575255.1 Scolionema suvaense | reverse complement strand
CAGTTGGAAGTAACAGTTCCTTTGTGCGCGTTTTGCCCGTTTTGATGGCGGGAGTGATCCTGTGTCGAGAGTAGAGTAGGAAATTTGTTGGTTATTTGTCAGTTTCATGCAGACGATGATCACTAAAGCAGGTATACATACATTTAAAGCATCTGCAGCTCTTCCTATTTTTTAAACCTGAGTGTGGTCGTGAGCATGTGCGCGTATGGCGAAGCACATTATTCATTAGTCTTTGATGTATCGTTCACTACGCTCAGCGCTCACAGGAACAAACCCAGTGGCAAATGATCGGCAACGGCAGCATACAAATGCAGCAAATGCTCTAAGCGGACACTCTAAAAGGCGGACACCTCTGATTAGCGGACAAATTTATTTTCCCAGATCGATCGTTTTCCGGTCAAAACCTTATAAAAAACTTTGTATAAGGTGGACACTTCGAATCAGCGGAAACTGACTTCAATCCCCGACGGTGTCCACTAATTGGAGAGTTGACTGTGTAAGTCAGCAGCATATATTAGTGCTGAAAACAAAAGAATAAACCAGACTTCTCCCTGCCAGAAAAATATTGACACATACATTGATGCTTCCTCATGCCATTAACACGATACAGAGATGGGAGATTTTCCCTTCTTACATTCCACTAAATTTTTTATTTTTGTACAACTTCACCACCATATATTTATCATGTGGACATTGGTATTTTATTGGAGTCGACTACTACCAATAAACCTTTACACCATTCTTTGCCTATTAACAGGTTGAGTGCGGCAGGATATCGAAAAATCGCAGCAATTTCAATAACAAAATTAAAAAATCTTATGACTCTCGTAGCCACCAATCGATGAAGTAGTGGCAGGGCGACTTGTTCAGCTGACATTTGTTCAAAATTTAATGCTCTTTCCTATGCACCTAGTGGCTTCGCCTGAAAACACGCAGAAGTGCTTGAAATTGGGCTGTAAAGATAGGTGCTAGATAATGGTCCCAAAAACGAGAATACTCGTTCAACGCACCAGCTCTACACGACACGGCCGTAACACGTGGGATGATGATAACATCATTATGCTTGGGGCAAAATATACAAGATGCAGACCTCATAAAACGCAAAACAAAGTAACATTAGCTCACCATTGTTTTTCACGACACGCGTTGCAAACGGTTTTGCTAGTTCATCAGCAGGAACTCCAAATACCTCAACTTTCACGTACGGGTCCACTATCTATGAAAACCAAAACAGTCGATAATATAGGTAAAAGTAATATTCACAATATAATACAAGGGTAATACATTAAGGGGCTAAATTTTTGTGTGATTTATTTTTCCGAGTCCACTTTTTGGGTGTTTTGTGTGGATCAGCGGTTTGCACTGAAGATGTGCGAAAGTAATCCAGCAAATGAAGGAAAGAAAAGGAGAAAGTTATCGACATGCAAATTGAGAGAAAGAATGATCCAGAACACACTGTTATTGATCAACAATCTAAAAATTAGTTGTGTTTGCTTTTGGTTGGATTGAAAATCCAATTTGATAAATTTTGCGTGGATTTAACTTAGCGACTTGAGCAAAAAAATCACAAAATGCGCTAAAATTAATCCACACAAAAAAAAACAACAACAATAAACCCTTAAGGTATTCATATGTTGATACTCCTAAGTGTACATGTTAGGCCATGTAACTAACACATCATCAAAACATAGTTGCAGGAATGCTTTCACTGTCAGTCTAGTTGTACAGAAGTGGTAATAAAGAACAAAAAGGGCTGAGCTATTATACCAAACTAAGTTGCACAATAGATGGACATAGAGCCAAAGAGCGATCACTAGATTGATAAAAAGTTCTTGAAAAAGAATAAGATCAAGGTACAGAGGTTCAATGACCAGACAATTTACGCAGAAAACAGACATGTAAAATAAAATTTCATTAATCTCAGTTAACTTAAAACACTTCATAAAATTCAGTGTCACCAACCGCCAACCCTAATAAAGCTTGGCCTTTCCAGCTAGTGTACCGTTGCGCGGAAGAAGTGAATTCCACAAATCTTCCCAACAGGAATGATACGCAAAAAATACAGGACTAGAATAAATGAAAAATGCAGTCGAACCTCTAATAGCAGCCACCTCAGAATAGCGACCACCTCCCGATGATGGCCACAAACGTTCAGTCCCAACTGCTTCACGTACATTATCTTATAGCGGCCACCTGACACCGTCCCAAGTGAAAAGGACAAAGAAAGTTCTCTTCCAAAAGCGGTGACTCAAACATTTATTCTACTTTTCTTCCATACAAATCTGATACATAAGCAAAAATTTAGCACTAGAGCATATATCATGCCCTCAAAAAATGATTGCTTTGTACAAAGAATCTAATAATGTGCAATCAATTGTGTAATGCAACCAAAACGTTTGCAACGCAATCAAGACCTTTTTAGTAAACCTCTGTATAGTGGCCACCTCCCAATATCGGCCACCTACAACCTAGGCGGTAAAAGTGGCAACTACTAGAGGTTCCACGGTAGGACTTTCTGAGTTTGCAGAAGTGCTTAGGGGAACTGTTAAGACGTTTGCCGTTGGAAGTCAATAAATTTGAAAATTTGTACCGCATTCAGGCAATAAATTGGCACAATTAGCTGCTGTCACAGGTTTTCAATAATTTTCCGTCAATTTTGGAGTGCTTCGTGCAGAGCACATGGTTCTAGAATGCAGCAAACGGTTTGGAACGTGGTTTAATTTGCATTTAAAAACAGACCCACAAAAGGAACCGAAACCTGAAATATCCCGTTCGGACTCAACATGTTGAATCCTGCGCATGTTGCAGACACAGATTTAGAAAATTCCACGATTTCCAGTTTGATTTTATTCACCGCCAATCTTACTGATGTCGCAGAGGTTTGAGCAATATCATAATTCTCAAGTCGTAATTCTAAGCATGCTTAATATCAGGGCTGCACCACGCCATATCCTTGTTGGTTCCACGTCAATACAGAGCTGTTGTTTACTGACCGAACAAGCATCCACAGAAAAGTGTTTAACAGTATCCAACATATGTTCGATCGTTTGACAGACCGTGTAGCGATTCCAATCTGTGCAGATATAGTAATGCTTTCCAATCCCCAGTGAAGTAACAGGTACTGACGTCATGAGCACAGGTGTCCACCATCTGCTTTGATTAAGTAAAAGGCTAAGTGAGTTCTTAGTTCAATTGGTTTAAAAAAAGTCAAGCCATATTCGACAGATCGTCAGTTTTTGTGAGAGTTGTTCTGTCACCCATTCATGTGATGAGCACAAATAACAATCATATCATAGTTCGCCGAAACTTCTGCCCTCCTGAACGCTCATTATACTTGTAAAAACTTCTGCTCTCCTGAACACTCGTTATACTTGTAAAAGCACTAATCAAAAGCAGATCTTACCGATGACTCTCGCTTGCTCTTTGGAAGAAGCTGGCCACTGATAATCTAGAACAGAGTATGAACTATGAATAACTGAAAGGGTATCAATATTTCCAGATTTTGAGCTAGGAAACCACATTGTTGTACCCAGTGCATTAGATCTAATGTCATATAGTCACTAGTCATAGTTTTTAGTCTCAAGAAGAACAAAAATCTTCTGCGAACACTTATGCATTGCGAACCTATTTTAAACCTGCCTGTACCATGGATATATTAGTCCATATTAGCCCTACATCAGCTATTGAAATGTTTGGACTTCGGATAAGGTTTTACAGAGAAAAATTTTACTTTACTATACCTGGCCATATTTGTGAAAGTTATCCACATTTTCTAATAATGATAGATTCTATTCTCAAATAGTTTTACTTCATACCGTGTACAAAATTATTAAGATTAAATGAATAAAAACGGTGGAATTCGTTAACTCAACAGAGATTCACAGTGTCCATCATCCACAAGAAGAACAGCATGCCACAGAAGGCCTATAACAGCTATAACACAATGAGCATAACAAGGTTTTCAAGAAAAAATCAAAAATAGTTTCCCCAGATGCGACACATAGTCCATGACATAAAATACAATTGGCATCCAGTTTTATACCAAAAACTACATAACAATGAACATATTTTGAAATGTCCATAGAATTATTTCATGGAAAAATAGCTACAAAAAAGGTGCACATGATTTTCACATTGAAACACAGCACGTACAACAATTACTTCTACATTTCACTCTCAAAATGATTCAAGCAATTAATAGATCTCAACATAATTTTAAGAGCCTAATGATGGCCATTTTTTTTGCATAAATTGCCATACTCAAGCCAAAAACGAGAGCTTTTCCAGATATGATGCATAGTCCACAAATAATGAATTTCGGGTTTCACACCCGAAGTTCAAAAAAGCAATGAACAGGCTTTAAAAGTGGCCATTTTCGAATAAAATGGCAACTTGTCAGCACCCTGTTTTGACTAAGCATTTTCGACTTTCACGCCAAATTTGAGAAAATGTTCTGGAGCAGCTATTCGGGAACATGCAAATGAAGCAGACTGAGAGACTGTCACACAGACAGACCTTCTTTTTTTAGGAGACAACACCCAGCGAAAACACTGATGAACTAAAGTCAAGTAGCTGATGTTTATTTGGCACCAGGTCTGCAGCCCTGAAAATTCTGCCAGTGACGTACTTTCTAAAAACAGAATTAAATAAATGAACTCGCACCTTGAGTACAACACGCTTCTTTGCAAAGTTTTCAAAATCAGACTCATAAGGAGTGAATGCTTCCCCTACAAAATAAAACAATAATTAGAGCAACAGACAATTCCTACATCATCTCTATACATACAATACCTCTTCTGCCTTCAGAACTATAGCGCCCATCTCCATTAAAGTTTTGCCAGGAATAATTAGCAAATCCTTGAAGAAGCTTCAAGCTCTTAAACCTTGCCAGATGAGCAGTGACTTCCAACTTGAAAGGGCACAAGATATACCTTATTAACTTGAAAGGGTACAAGATAGGCCTTATTAACTTGAAAGGGTACAAGATAGACCTTATTAACTTGAAAGGGTACAAGATAGACCTTATTATGGAAAAGTAGCAGATTTTGTTGGAGGTATCCCCCATAACGTATACCTAATTAAGATAGATTGACACAAACACAAAGACTTTTTTTCAGCAACTTATCTTTCCTTCTCGCAGTTCTAATCATAACTTAGGGACTATCTCTGATAAAACAGGTTGATAATAAATTTTTTTGAGTTTACCGCTAAAAAGCACCTTCTGATTGCTACCTGCCACATTGAACTAAGCTGAGTTTTAATTAGGCTGCACTTTGACAAAAGTAAGGATTTGTGAGGGTTTTCATTAAGCCGCTGGATTCCCAGCATAAGAAAATACAATATGCCTAATTTCACAGAATTCCCTTTCAGAAAACGTTAGGATGTATTGACTTTTACAACTATCATGATGAAAGCAAGGATATTACCTTACTCATTGCGAAATTGGCGCAGGTGTGCTATTCCCATATGGTCAATTTTGGGCATGGTAGTGATACCTTTTCGCGCACTTTCAAATTTGCGCATCATCTGTAAAGTCAAAAAGACATTCAAATAGTCCAAATAACGAAAACCTCAACATAGAATTTCCCCTTAAAATTATCGTACTCATACATATGTCACACAAAGAGTATCTAGAGTTTTCCACACCCAAATTATGGCCTCACTGTCCGTGCCATTGAGGTGCTTCTGTCTTGTTAACAGGGAGAGCAAGATGAGTTCTTTACGTTCACAAACCTCAGGTTGCACTCCTGAATGTCCATCTCTCTCGTTCAGGGTTCTTTTCTTACTTCGGAAAGCGAATCCTGATTTATTCAGAATGCAGTAGCCTTCGGAGGCATTTTTTAATGCTTTTGAAATTTGGTAGAAATATATGCACATCACAAAAATGTTTGATGGGACTGAATTTAAAATTATTGGGAGCATTGTAGAGTTGTAGAAAATGCTTTTGCTTACTAGTCAGAAAGATAGAATTGCAAGAAATAAACTTTTTGACTATGACGACTCGTAAAAAAACAGATGACTTGGTCTTAGGTACCATCCATTTTATTACATGCACAATTCGAGGAGGTTTGACTTACGTGTTTAGTAACTGCTCTGTATTTCATCACTCAAATAAAACAGATCGGATTTCAATTGTCTGTAATTGACCAAGGAGTAAGTGTGAAACAGGTCATTCTTTCAAATTTAAGAATAACGGACAATAAAACATGCACACAATTCACGCACTCTGCAATTCGCGCCATTTTTAAATTAGTGCACCCATCCACTGCGCAAAATTTAGAATAGCGCAAATTTTGCAATAAGTAAGCTACAGAGGAACGTAATGGCAAAGTGCAAATAAGCAGTGTGAAAGTAGTGATGATGAAAGTGAACTGTGATATAGCTAATGTACTAAATAAAGTCATCCAGCAGCAATTGAGTCTTTCTACAACTTAACTGGTCTCTAAATAAGCCACATTCTATGAAGCTGCATCACTAATTAAGTTGTGTTTTTAATAAAACATATTTTTTAAGGGGCGGCATAATTAATTACACAGCTTAATTTGAATTAATAAGGTAGTATTATAAAAAATTCTCGGCTTCAGCGGATACGGCCACTTCCATGCCAAATACTTACTTGAATTTATTCTGCCATAATGCATTTCTGGGGACCTTATAAAAGGGGTAGAACGACAAGGTGGGTTCATCTGAGGGTGGAAGTTTACTTTTCAAAAATTGGTTTCGGGCTGGGGACTTATTCCAAGGAAGGGGTTAATCGAGTCGTTATACGGTAAGCATCGGAAATGCTATAACTGAATTAATTGATCACATCTTAACATTTCTAACACATTGCCTCCATAACGTTTTTTTCCTAGCAGTAGTTTTCTGCAAACAATTACTTTGGCGAGCCATAGGACACTTTTCAATGGTTTTAAAAAAGAGGCTTGACAAACCTGCACCCAATGCACTCACCATTTCGGAGAAACTCTGGTTTTAGTACATATCCACAACGACCATTGTCTTCAAATTTTCCACGCAGAAGGTCCATCATTGGTCCTTTTGTTTGATAATTCAATGCAACTGCATAACAGAAAAGAGATTGCAGAATGATATAAAACACCATCAATACAGGTGCATAATAGAAAAAGCAATGGGAAAATGACTCTTACGCTGCAGTTCATACAGATCTAGAAAAAGCAATGGGAAAATGACTTTTACGCTGCAGTTCATAAAAATCTAGAAAAAGCAATGGGAAAATGACTCTTACGCTGCACTTCATACAGATCTAGAAAAAGCGATGGGAAAATGACTCTTACGCTGCAGTTCATACAGATCTAGAAAAGTCTCAAAATCTAAAAATCTGAACATAATAATTCAAACTAGAACTTCACACATGAATAAAAAGAGAAATAACGCAAAGTATTGAGCACAAGACACCAAAAAAACTATTGCAAAAACACGATACGCTGCTTGCTCTCAAACAATTATTTAACAAAGGAATAGGCATTCACATAAACAGCAGAGGGGATCGTCTCTATAACGCAGAAAACGGTTTATTTTAACGAATTTCGACTCGCATTGGTTGCCTGTTCTCACAAAGTTTAACAAAGAAATAGACGGTCACACCAACGAATCACACATCATACAGGCCGCGTTTTACACTTTTTAATGCCAATATATAAAGCAGGTAAGGAACAAAATGACCACCACTAAGCACGTTATCACAATACAAGCTTTAAATAAACCAATCTTACAAGTTATACAAGGTGAGTAGTAATTGAGGAATGACAGCAGCCATCAATAGGCCGAAGTTCATACACTTACAGATAACTAAGTCTCAAAGTACAGTAATTCAAACCACAGTTGAACGCAGGAACGGAAATTCACATAAACAGCAAAAGAAAATCACCCCCAATGCAGAAAACTTAGCAAGTGTAGTGTCAATACAAGTTCAGAAGTGTAGTGTCACAATACAAGTCTTGATCGGACAAATATGACTACACACACATATTAAGCTGCAAAAGAACACAAAGCATCAAAACAAATGCAGTACCTATCTGACATCCAACGTTCCAACCAAGACACGGGTTATAATTACTTGAATCTATTCGAGTACCAGCAGGATATGTGCGAGTCAGAAACTTCGCGTTGTGCTCAACAAATGCCGTTCCAGACTTCTTCGCAAGGTTTATGAATTTTGATTCTCCAATTGAACTCATCTTGAAGCATTTGTCTAAGGATCAAATGTACAGAGCGAAGAAAACGAATGAACAAGACGAGAAAGATAAAACTAACTCAACAAACAAATCCCAATTTAAACAAAAACAGTTACAGTTTTCTGATGCAACATGCAAACACAATTTACACAAAGTGATACACATAGCATCAAAACAAATGCAGTGCCTATCTGACATCCAACGTTCCAACCAAGACACGGGTCATAATTACTGTAGGGGTTGCCTGACCCCGAATAAAATAGGATTAAATGGCCTTTCAGTACACCCAATGTATGTGGCAGTGCTTCGGTCATCTGACTTCACATCACACTGGTAACCGTAAGTGATGGATTTTTGCAGACAGATATCAGCGGTCAGTTCGCGAATCCAGAAAATGACTTCAGCATTGGCATTTACAGGCTCAAAAACTCAGAACACGACAAAGTGAAACACGAACAACCAAATAAAAAGAGGCACTGTAACTAGCAGTTACAGTAGAAATACAACACTTACTGTCGATTGCGCTTTCAAAACTTGTGAAGCTGACAGATTGAAGGTAATTGACGAGCTTGGACAAATCTCGAGCGAGTTTCTGCTTCTTCTTCTGCATAGAGATGTTCCATATGAAATAGAAGCAAAATATAAAATAGAAGCAAAAACAGAGGAGTTTAATTATATCCTCTTGAAAATCCACATCTACGAATATGACTAACATAAGGAATAAAACCCTTAAAAATCTTGACAGCATTAAATGAGATCGAACATATTACTGAACAAGTGGACTACAGTAAATTGAAGTATGATCAATATTATGTTACAAAACACACAAAAGTACATGAGATGTTAGAATAGACTGCAACAACCATAGCTAAAAGAATATAAAGACTATGTCTGCAGATCTTCATACCAAAACAACTGACTATCCTTGGACATGAACTGCCATGTCCTCGCCAAAGAATACTTTTCTTAGACATGGGAGATGGTCCATAGAATTGATTGTACTGCTACTAATAGTCACATTAAAAGCTAAAAAAAAATTAATCAAAAACAAATCAACAGACTAAAACTACAAGTAATGAATTAATCATTTTTATCAATCAATCTTGAATAGTTCCAGAACGCTCTAAAATGAACCATTTTTGGCACAAAAATTAGCCACGCAAAAGATCAAAAAGAGAACTCTCAGCCATGACATAAGGTGTATGAAGTATCCGCAATTGCCACAGATCTTGACGTGCATCCAGAAAACCTAAAAGTAGACATTCTTACCCCCCCAAAAAAATCAGAATCAAAACAAACCAAGCATTTCTCACATAATTGCAATTGCTATACAGGTTCGCATCAACAATTACAACAAAATAATAAAAGGACATTCAAATGTTTCTAAAAAACCTTGCAAGATGTCCATTTTTTAAAATTTATTTATTCATCCTTATTTTTTTTAAAAACTTAAGGGGTTATCTTTTCTACTGGGGGCACCTATATATTTATCATGGGTCTGGGGGATGCATTGCTTCTCAGGATGATTTCTCTGAATAAAGGTGCTATAAAGAAGAGCAGCACCCTATAAATTTCTCAAGATTATACTACCATGTGTTCAGTATTGACTGCGTCAAGATGTTGCATACGCTGCTCTCTAAATATAATTCAGTTCCTCATCTAACGGACATCATAATACACCTTGCAATAATAAAATGAGTTCCATGGGTACTTTCGTTTGCTACAAAATGCTCACATTCCATACTACTACTGGCATAAGTTTTGGGCGTAACAGAGCTTCCGAACAGGTTATAGGTAGGCGAGACAAATATGCTCCCCACAGCTGGCTCAGAGCACAGTTCAAATAGAGTTTAAGTTGTCGTTCAGAATTTTTACCTGTTTCCTTTGGTCTAAAAACAATGTCACTGCTACATAAAATTCTGTCAATGCACTAAAAGTTGCTTGCCAAACTTCTCAAAGTTTCATGACTACAATGAAGGGAAGCCAAAGGCGCTGCTCCTATACCTCTGCTCTTTCATACTAACTTTGCCAATCCTGATAAATCGAGCAGCTACAAATAATTTGTTTGCTTCAGTGTCCTCAATAGCCATTTCTACACTGATGAGGTAAATTAGACTAGCCCACTACGTACCTTGTCTGATTTTAACCTAGAAACCCTGCAGCCACAGTCGCGTTCCACATTAACAGTAGACTTTTACATTTACAAGCTACGACTGCGAAGTGGCATGGTGCTTTTCTCGCCTAAGCTGCCCTGAGAAACAAATTGCAGATGGCAGACAGAAGAGGTTAGGACCAGGCTAGTCTGATTTAGCTCAGCAGTATAGATATGGAAGACAAGCAAAGATGCTGAAAATGCACATATATAGCTCATCACATGTAGCTCATCAGGGTAGACAAAATGACTAGAGAAGCTAAACTTTACCACACCTTTGAGCCTCAATCTGATCTAGTCAAGACAAGCCTATTACATTTGATCCATTGATTTTGTTGCAAGCCAAATTGGAAATGGAGAGCACCTCTCCTACGCCACAGATTCTAGAAAATTTCCGACAAGCTTTGAAAATCACCATTTTTAGACATAAATGGCCACCTACAAGCCAGAAATTTTCCTAAAACTAAATCAAATGATCATCAGCTTTTTGTGACTATGAATTTACACCCTAGCACAAAATTTCAGAAAATTCCGCTGCTATCCAGGAAAATGTGTAGGTGACCATAGGTGGATGCACGTACAGACTGACCACGGTTAGGAGTCTGCCGCAGTCTATCACTGTATTAAGTGATAGGAAAGCAGCATACTGAAAAGTCAACAAACTGAATTATGCGGAACAAAAAATAATTTATGTGTAATGAGATTAACAGATTGAAACAAGAATGCACTTCAAACCTTTTTCTTTCCTTTGTCGCTTTTACTTTTCCTTCCATCGGGTTGGTCTGAAGGTACTAGTGTTCCACTCTCATCCAAAGAATTGCGCCTGATCGTTGAAGGTGTGCCATTACTAGAGGTAGGGGTGGTAGGCCTGCTCCCACTAGCTGTCGTTCCGTTGCTGCTTGGAGAGTGCAACAAGAT